>JAOEHY010029745.1:0-12946 GCA_025447955.1 Psilopsiagon aurifrons | reverse complement strand
GTCTCCTGGTTCGGGCAAGGATGTGGTTTCATGGTCCCAGAGCATCAAGAGCTGTGAGTGACAGGTCCTGGGAGCTGCTTCCTGGCCAGAGCCGTGGTGGGACAGGAGGGAGGGCTCGGATCCCTGCCACAGGCTGCATCCAGACCCAGGACCATTCTCCTTGTTTTCTTTCCCATTTATGGACTCGTGTTGCTGTTCTCAGCTCATTGTGCAGCATAAATCTCAGCGCTGCCAGATGACATTTAAGAGCAGTGGGTGGGGATGGGGGGACAGCAGTGTGGCGGGAGGTGGATGGGGGAGCAAACCCTTCCCATCCAGCAGTGCTAAACCTCGGATGAACCTGGGTCAACATGCCAAATCCAGGAGCCTGGACACAAGCCTCCATGTGTCAAGCCAGGAGCCAGTGCCTATGCCCAGGGGTGGTGAGAGGCCCAGGTTGGATATCCCAGCACGGAGCTGTGTGCACGGGGGGGTTGGCACTGCCTCTCCCGCTCCTCTGCTTCCCCCCCTGCTCGCGCTCCCTCCTAATCCCCACAAATGCTAAGATATTTAAATGTGGTATTTTCAAATCTAATCAGCGTTCCAAAGCTGTGCTGCCGCCACTCACGTATAATTTGATCCATTTACCAGCTTTGTGGTGCATCTAATCAAAGAGAGGGAACAATTAGGTTAATGTCAGGGGTCACCCTGCGGCCTCCCGCGCCGCTCAGCAACAGGAGGCATTCATGCCAAGACCAGCCCCCAGGAACAAAAGCAGGAGCCAGGGGTCTCTGGGGCCTGGGCTGGAGGTGGCCGCAGAGATGGATGATGTCCTGGGTCATGCACATTGCAGGGAAGGCTCGGAGGGAGGCAGCTCGGTCGGGATAGGTGGGATGGTGCATCCCACTTAGCTTCAGAGTGAGCAGAGACATAGACTATCCAGGCCAGCCTCGTGTGAGGGTGTGCATCCTGCTCCAGACAGTTCTGGATCCCTCTGGCCCTAGAAGAGGCTGTTCCATGATGTGCTTCACCAAGGACTGCTGCTGCTATTACAGCTTGATACACGATAATCTGGACAATATGATAAATCCTTTCGTCTTCCAAGGACACAGATCACAGAATCACAGAATCCCAGGTTAGTTTGTGTTGGGAGAGACCTTAAAGCTCCTCCAGCTTCAACCCCTGCCAGGGGCAGGGACACCTTCCATAGAGCAGTTGCTCCAAGCCCCTGTGTCCAACCTGGCCTTGAGCACTGCAGGGATGGGGCAGCCACAGCTTCTCTGGGCAATGCCAGCGCCTCAGCACCCTCACAGGGAAGAGCTTCTGCCCAAGAGCACATCTCAGTCTCCCCTCTTGTAGGTTAAAGCCATTCCCTTTGTCCTGTCCCTGCAGGCCCTTAGAGAACATCCCTCTACAGATGTACACTCCAGGTAGGAAGCATCTTTGTGTGCCCTCCCTGTTCCATCCCCCATGCCCTCTCCTCCTCCTGGCCTGAAACCCGTTTTCCTTGTGGTTGTTAAACCTTTCCCTGCCAATTCCCCTGTGATCTTCCCGACAGCAGCAGGATCTTCAGGATTCATGCCATCATCCACGTCCCAGGCCATCACCACCACTTGACCACTCCATGCCCATGCTCCCTGGGACAGCAGTGTGGCACCTTACTAAGCCATGTCCCAGCCTTCACAGTGGCTTTTCGCTCCATTCACTGGCTATAGGGATGTTTCTGCATTGTGTGATTTAAATACACATGCTCTGTAATCTGTTGCAGATTAGGGGTACTTGGCAAGGCTCCCCGGACCAGACTGCACAGGGACTCAGGCTCAGGCACAGCTGGGGGCTCCCAGCATAAACCAGGCTTAACACAGGTAAGAGGGGACAGAGATGCTTGTCCCTGTCCCCTCCACAGTTCTGCTGCCTCTGCTCAGCTTATGGGTACCCAACAGTGTCTGATGCCCAACCCACACCCAGAGAGCTGATGGGGTGGAAGGTAAAGGAGGGATGCTCTGGGAAAAGGGCATTAGAGGGAAACCTTTCACGTGTTCCTCTCATGGGCAGAAGGGTGGGAAACAGCTTGGAGGCTGTGAGAGGAGCTCAGTGCTCCCCACTTTCATCTCGGGGCTGACCAGGCCCCATGGTGGCAGCAGGTTTGGGTCCCTCTCTGATGTCTTCCTTGGGATGTGTGGCCAGCAAACTGGCATTTACCAGTGCCTGCCCACCCTGAGCCATCTCCATCACCAGGGAGCTGTGGAAGGGATTTGGGATGTTGTTTTTATCAGCCCACCTTCTCCAAAGAGGCTTTTTGTCGCTGGACGGAGCTGCCCTTCTGCAGCGCAGGTCCACACAGCCCCAAGATAACAAGAACTGGATTTTCAGCCCATTTTCCTGCATTTCAGCATGCACATGGCACAGCAGCACAGAGTTGCCCATTTCCTTAAGGAGCACAATGGAGCTGGAGTCTCTTTATTGCAAGGAATGGTGCAACATGAAACTCAAAAGCCTGCTGGGGCCACCCACTATTTACAGTGGGCACCACATTTCCTCATTCCTTGTACACTCCTTTCATCCCCTTCACTACCTGGTGGCTCACTTCATCTCCCCTTCACCCATGGTCTGTGCGTATGACCCAAGACTGCAGCCTCCCTCCTCTTCCTCCTCCTTCCTATTCATAGCAGGGCCCCTCGTTTAATTTAAAACCATAGCCCCTCATTGCGATGGGATGAAGGGTGATGGTTTTAAACTGAAAGAGGGAGATTCAAGCTAGATGTGGGGAAGAAATTCTTCCTAAGGAGAGTGGTAAAACACTGGCACAGAGTGCCCAGGGAAGTGATAAATGCTCCATCCCTGGAAGAGTTCAAGGCCAGGTTGGACAGGGCTTGGAGCAATCAACTACCTGGGAGTTTGAGGGTAGGAACGTTCAAGGATAGGAATCCATTGGAGAGACCTCCTGATGGGATGTCTTATGGAGCTGGGAGATGGCAGCATAAGCCAGCAGCACAGGGAACCCTCTTCTCTTGTGTCATCATTTGCCATACCCTCTCCCTGTCATTTTTCCCACACACATCCCTCTCCATCACCCTCTTCCCTCTCCCATCTCTCTGTCTTGCCCCGTGTCATGGTTTATTCCCTTCTCCCACCCCACACTCCTCTTCAGCGGGGAGGAAGGCTACAGCAGAAAGGAGCGTGCGCGGGAGCACGCTAAGGACATGGGAACAGCACCAGAGAGACAGAGCCGGGGAGGAGAAAAACATGGGAATAGTTGGGAAAGCTGCCCCCCCTTTGGCTGCAAGGAGTTAATACTGTGATCTGTTGCGTGAGTTCTGATGAGAAGCTAGTTGACATGCAGTGCTGGAATAATGAAACGTAATACACATTAATAGGACCTCCTTCTGTGTGATTGCTTCTGCTCCACTAGCCCCATTGAAGATTTCACTTTTCTTTTAACAGTCAGAATAACAGAATGTGACATTAAGTCTTTTACATGCAGCAATTTATTTTAAAATATTGGGGCACTCAAAACAGTATCCAGAATGTTAAATAAGATATGCATGAGATGGAAATCAGAGCAGCACTGCAGTGAGGAGACAGGAGTCAGACACAGCTCTTCCCAGGCAAAGGCAGCTCCACTTTTATTCTTAATTGCTGGTTCAGGCACAAAGAAATAGCCAAGTTGGAAAGAGCATTGGATGCTCTTAGCTCACAGGTCCAGATGGGAAGTCAATGGCCAGCGTGGATCCCACCTTCCTGTCCGTCCCTGAGGTCACAGATGACACACACAGCCTGTGAGGTGCCCTCTCATGCTATGGGTTCAGCTCGGACCAGCGCTCAACAAACTCATGGATGGTCCAGTGCTGCCCTTTGGCTGTGCTTCTGATGGGAGCCAATGGATCCCTCCTGCTTTGCTGGGTGCTGGGGGTACTCTGTCTCTATCCCAGTGGGGTTGGACCTGTTCTGAGAGCCCCAAAGCTGAAGGCAAAGTGGGGCAGCTCCTCTCAGTGGGGTGATGGATGGTGAATGTACCAACAGAGGAAGGGCTGGGTGTCTGCAGGTCCTGGTGCTAGCTCCAAAGCGTGGTGTAACCTGTTGTGGCTCCATGTGCCAGGGTAGGAAGGGAAAAACCAGGATCTTAGGGGTTTCTCTGCTTTTTTCAAGCCACACATACACAGTAAAATCATTTTAAATAGCAGCCTTGAAGGATCAATGCTCTCACCTTCAGTTCTGTACATCCTCCATCCCTTCCATAGAGTGATGTCCTATAGGATAGATACCCACTGATTTCTACAAGGATCATAGGGGGAAACCTGTGCCCTCCTACACCAGGCATTCACTTTCCCTACCATGCTTCCAGAAGAAGCACCACGTCCCCAAATCAGGCAGTGATTTTCCTGTCATCTGCTGGCACTGCCCTGCTGACCAGGGCTGAGTTGCAGGTCCCCCCTGAGCTGCTCCATCTGCCTTGCACACAGCATCAGGGATGGCAATGCCACTGCCCTGGGTGCTGATGGCTCCTTTGCTTCTCTCCAATACTGAAAGCGTTCCCATGGGGAACACTGCCTGCTGAGCTCTTGATCACAATGATAGCACCCAGTCCCTGCCTCCAGGGACAACATCCCTGTTGGTGCCGAGGTCTCCATTCTGCCAGGCTGGAATTCCCTGCCAAAACCCCCAAGTTTTGCATTCACCCTCCCTTGGACTGAACTGTGCTTCCAAGCCACAGACTGGGGCTCATCACTGTGAGAGTTGGGGGTCCCCATCGTGGCACCCGAGGGTGGCAGGACCTTGTGCTGAGCCAACTGCAAGCACTCTGCTGCTCCTGGAGCCCAAACCCAGCACTCATTTGACACTGACCTTTGTGGTCCCTTGGCCACTGTCCAGATGCAGCATTTCAAGACATCCTTTCTGGCTATATATTGTGGCATCACCATCACGACATCCGGGTACACGAGAAGACACCGCAGGGTTCTGAGACCTCCTCACACCACAGACTACACTGCACTCCTCCCAAAGCTCCTCTGGGAAGCCCTGATGCTGTGTCAGAGGCCTGAAGCAAAGCTGAGTGGCTGAGGATGGAGTGGGTGCTCCCTGCCCACAGCACCCCCTGCTTTGCCCCTTGCTCTGGGGAGACATCCCTGCTTGGCTCCACGTCCCATTGATCCCAATGCCAGGCACCTCCCCACTCCTGCAGACCACGTGAAGAGCTGTCCCCATGTGCCCTTTGCTGGCTTAAAACACCGCTGGAGACTTAGATTGTCCCCAAGCCAGACCCCCCCCCTTGGATGTCATGCAGGGCAGTGCTTTGCCTCCTGCTCCAGCCCCACAGCAGGACCATCCCCTCTCTGCAACACTGCCCCATGCACGTTGCAGGGGGTTGAGGGGGTGTTTGGAGGGGGTTCTCCTCCCCAGGGATGCCTGCGGTGCCTGGAGGACTTGGTGCAGGCACAAATCATGCACATCTGGCTTCAGCACTTGCTAAGTAGTGAGGGGAAAGAGCCAGCATCCTACAGGAGAGCTGCTGCAGCGCTCCTGAGGAAGAGCCACTTCTGCCTGCAAGCACTGCGAGCAGGCAGCTGCCTTCATGCAGCACAGCTGGATGGTGGGAGCAACACATCTGGGGGTGCTGAGCTGGGCAGTGGGGCCATGGCCTTTGTCACCCATCCCCAGAGATCTGGAACCTCTTCACCGCAGAGAAAATGCGACCCGTTGCTGTGAAAGGGGCCTGGGAATTCACTGGTGTCCTTCCTGCCAGGGTTGTCCCCGCGCCAGCTCCACTTCAGTACTATTCTAATTTAGGGAGCTGATGCAAAGCCTGCCCTGGCAGCCCCGCTCGGCTTGGGCTGGGGTTATTTTGGTTTAGCTTCAGTCATCTGAGGACAGGTCACGCTCTAACCCAGCCTCTCTCCACACAGCAAGGGCTGGCAGTGGGTCACAGCCACCCCTGACATGGGTTAAAGGAAATCACTGCAGGAGCACAGCAGCTCAGGAACATCACACAGGGCTTTGGCTGTGGGTTTGGGTACTCTCAGCCCTGCACAGACACCCGGTGCTCCCGTGGGGATGCTCTAAAGCATGTTCCTGAGTGTGGATCCCATACATGAGAGCTGATTTTATTACTCTCAACCTTGGCAGGTCCCTCCAGACTTGCTGGGGGAGGATTTGCCTTCCGGATGGGCTGGATGGACCTCACCCTCTGGCATCAGTGTGTCTGCTCTCCTCTGCCCTAAACACCCACTTATCCCATGGGACAAGTTAAACCGGGGAGCACTGGGGTGGAGAAAGGGCTGCGGCATCCGGGAGCATCGGCACAGGGGTGGGAATCATGCCCTTTGGCACTGAGCTTCCCAAAAGCAGGGCTGCAGAGGGGGTGCTGCTGCAGGGAAGGGGTGCATGGCACGGCAGGAATGCCGTGGGCTCCTGGCACTTGCCTCCAGCACAGCCTGGCACAGCCCCAGTGTGACAAGCCCAGCCTCATTGCTTCGGGCTTGGACACAGGTCTGTGTCTAAACATTAAATTCAATGTGCCCAGGGGGTGTTGCTGCAGACTGAGGCCAAGGAAAGCACAACACAAGTCTCCACGGTGTCCAGGGAATCCTCTTAGCCTGCAGAGTGGGATGTTGAGCCTGGGAATGGTCCCCAGCGTGCTGTGTCTCCATACCCAAGAGCTGGCTCTCTCAGGATGAAGCTGTGCTCCGGCTGTGTCGACGTCCAAGCGTCTGTGTTCAGCATCATTCTCCAGCACACAGGCTCTTCTGCTCAGCCAGGACCACAGCCCACAGTGGAAACACCAGTCCCATGCTGGGGAAGCACCTGAGCCAGACACAGAGTGGGGCTGCCTAAACCCACAGCACGAACGACCGAAGGATCCTAAGTATGATGTGCTGCTGCCAGGAAACGGGGTGGCTGGAAGGGAATCAGCACCCTGCCCCAAGAAACATGCTTTTCCCTTGGAGCAGAGCATAAGGGTGCTTCCTCACACACTGTCATGTTGTCACGTTGGAGCAGACAGCCTTGCTGAGCCCTGCTTTCTGTTTAACTGAAGCCACAGTTCCCTGCGGTCCCAGTCCCGGGGCCTCAGGCACATGCGTTCTGCAAAAAGGGAAAGGAGCTGCCAAGGCTTTGGCATCCAGGCCCCATTTGATTTTGAGAGACCCTTGAGGAGGTAGAAGGGCAGGACAAGGCTGAGGGAAGGAGCAGTAGCAATGCCATCACATCTGGAATGAAGCTGTAAAGCATCCGGGAGTTGCGCACGATGCAGGCTCAGGCAGGAGTTGATGCTGAATGGGGGATAACCCATTGGAAGCAAAGGCTGAAGGGGTCTGAGGGGAAGGAAATGTCCCTGCACACTCCTCCAACAGCTTAGCAATGCAAAAGAAGATCATAAACAACTGCCTGAAGATGGGTCTCATTCAGTGAGGTGTTTCCCAGGACAATTTGGTTTAAGGGCTCCACCTCCATCCCACCTTAGGGACCACAGGAATGCTGCCAGGGTGAACACTGCCCTGGTGCATGTGCTGCATTTTGCAAAGCTCTTCTCTGAACACCTCAGGAAACCTGGGACCAAAGATGAGCAAATCCCTTAGCACCTCCCTGGGCTCAGCATCCTACAGAGACCTCCTGGAGGTGCTGAACCTGGTGCTCATGCTGGTGTCAAACATGTCGCATCCCCCGACTGCAGGCTGGGCATGAAAACCAACCAGTGGAGCTCATTAGGCCAGGTTGGATGGGGCATGAAGCAAGCTGCTCTAGTGGGAGGTGCTCCTGCCTGTGGCACGGGTTGAAACTGGATGAGCTTTAAGGTCCCTTCCAACCCAAACCATTGTGGGATTCATTATGTGATTGACAGTAGCCCCATGACTGTGCTCCTGGGCCATTGAAGTCAAGCAGAGCCAAGGACCAGCTTGGCACCCCAGGAGATGCTGATGGTGCAAAGGCAGCAGCCTATAAAGGAGCCTCAGCCTTGTTTCACTGGAGCTGGGTGATGGCAGGGCCATGGCAGGGCTCCATCACTCTGAGCCTGTGCAGGACATGCTTGTCCATGCCTCACAAAAGCAATTCTGACCCTGAGCAAGCTCTGCAATCATCAGCTCTTCAGGGACAGCTGACAGCAAGACCAAAGAGGTGCTGTACCCCCTCCACCTGCCCTCCCTGGCATGGGAAGCTGCCTGGATAAAGCCATTATCCCAGACTGGAATCACTTTGTCCCGCTCTCTGTGCAGGAACACTTTACTCCAGGAATCAGGTGGGAGCATCGCACTGTGTCTGTGTGTGTGTGTCCCGGCTGCTCTATGCAGTCATAAGATGATATTTATGGTCCTTATTAAACAGCAAGTGGAAAAAAACCCATCTGAATACATGCAGTGAGCCATGGAACTCACTTGGGTATGCAGAAAGTGAGCAGTATCCTGACATGGATGCCCTCAGCACCCCACGAGCAGCAAGTTCTGTGTCTTTAACAGTGGTGGGAGCAGGCTGGGAATGTTGCTGGCAGGGCTGCAGAGCAGCGGAGCCGTGACAGGGATAAAGCACGGTCTTGTTTAGCTGATGGAGAAAATGCCTCTTTCTTTGCTTATTGACCACGTCCGGTGTCAGGGCCCACAGCAGGGGTGAGCACGTGTTGCCACCCAAAAGGGATGAAGGCACCGAATCTCCCCTTGATTCAGTGCCATGCAGCCTGTAGGGGATGGTGGCTGCAGCCCTGTGTGCAACATTGCTCATGAGTGGGTATTACCCACTGCAGACCAGCCAAGGGCCAGCACATTGAGTCCCTAAGGCACTCTGAGCCCCCAGGATCATGGGGAGGACAGGGACAGAGTCTCAGCCCCATGGCTCTTAGAAGCATCCCTCTCTTGTCCCTACAGCCACATGCACTCTAGCACTGAGGAGACATGGTCCAGCTCCCCCGAGACTCCATATATCAGGGGACCCCCCATGTCCCATGTCCTGGTGCTGAGGTCCTTGATCCAGCTGCAGCCCCCTCGCTGTCTTCCCATTGCCTCTTAAATCCCACTGGGAGCAGCGGTGCCAGCGTGTGCTGGTACCTCCCTGTGTGGCTATGGCTTTGGAGCTGTGGGTTTGTAGCCTGGCTGCTTCCTCGCTCAGCATGGAAGACACTCTACAGTTTTTAATTTGCCAAAAAAGCCCTCTTTTTAGTTTACAGGGACAGAAGGGGGACTTTTATGTGCAATCTGTACAGCTCTCCAGAAAGCACTTACATTTATGATGTTCATGAAATTTATAGCCAGTTGGCAGCGCTGCTTTCTCCTCTCCTCTCCACCAGCCACCCTGGCAGGATGGCAGACTATAATAAGCAAGCCACACATTCAAGTGGCATAAAAGGCATTTCTACAAGTTAGCCTCCTGCCCAGCCTTATAAACTCTAACAAGTCTCTAACAAGTAGGCAGGATCTCTTTATACCCGGGGAGAAAAACCCCTTTCAGAAATGGCCTTTTCACAAAGCCCACACCTTTCTTCTAATTAAGGTTAAATAGCTCCATGTTTTCTGGCCAATTTCATTCTTTCCCCTTATTCCCCTCTTAACAAGGCAGCCTTTAAAAAGACATCACTAATTGGTGTCTGCTTCTCACATACCATGCGTGCTTTGATAGTCAGTTAGAAAGCCTTCCCCATCGATCAAACTTCCACTGAAAGCTTGCTAATGTGCTCCATGTGTCTGCCACAAGACAAAGCCAAGTGGCGGGTCCCCAGCTCCCTTCTCCTCCTGTTCCCATACTCCCGCCCGGGACAGGGGGTCCACAGCCAGGTTCTGCCCCCCAGCACCCCCGGCACCGGCCTCCCTGGGAATAGCCCAGCACTGAGAGCAGCGCAGGGAAGAAACGGCTCCTCGATGTGTGTGGCAATTCGGAACTTAATGGGGAGTGGTTAAATGTTAAGGGCAGGATCTAAAACAGAGCAGGCGAGAGCAATTGTCATGTTGATGAGGCTGGAGGAAGGCCAGAGAGCTTTCCTGCGAGTCCCGGGCTCCCCAGTGCTTCCTGGGCTATTCAGTGAAATATTCCTGGGGAGGGGGATGCTGCCATGGCAAGGGGCAGTGATCCGGCCCCCAGCTTTGAGAAGGACTTTGAGCGGGTCTCCTTGGATGTGCCGTTCCCCCCTTCTCCTCACTCTGGTCCTGGAACGACAGAGGCTGCATCTGCAGCGGGTGCAAACTGCAGCTCATCAGCCCTGCTCCAGCGGCAGGTCAGAGCCGCCGCAGAGCCCATGAGGAGAAGCCACAAGAGATGGTTGTCGTTAGACCACTGCAGAGCCAGAGCCTCCCCACTCCCCAGGGCCCTGCTTTATCCTGGCCCCATTCCTCACCTCCACCCTCCATCCGTGCCAGGGAAGATGCTCTGCCATGGCCCCACTGGGCTCCCAGCTCTGAGCAGAGCAAAGCTCCCATTCCGAGCTGCTCTGTGGGGTCTCAAAGCACTGATGGCTTAACTGCCGTGATAGAGAGGCCACCCAGCGAGGGACAAGCTCAGATCCAGAGCAGGAGATCCCTGGTGTCTTTTTGAAGGGGATGGCAGCAACAGGCACTGGAAAGGAGCCCTTGTCCATGACCACGGCACCTCTGCCTGGCAAGGGGATCAAAGCAACCACCATGCAGGATCGCGGCAGGGCTTTGCTGCGGTGCTGTTCTGACTCAAATGTCCCTCTGCTCCCTCCATCTAAGGAAATACGATTTTCTTAGGAAAAGGTGCCTTTCCCAGCTCCAACTCGCTCTGGCTGTCATACCTCCCCCCTTCATCATGCAGGTTTGGAGGTCCCTAGAAAGGTTGTGAAGTTAAGCTTGGAAGTACTGTCTTCCAGCCTGGTCACAGGGGCTTTTTCCTGGGGTCAGAGCCAAGGATTCCCAGAGGAGCCTTATGAGGGTCGCAGCCAAACCCAGGCATGTCTTTGGCATAGCTCTGCGACAGGCACATGCTTCGCACAGGATGTTCTGCAGAGCAGCAACCTATGACCACACCACTGTGGAGAGGTGATGGGGTGTCCCCAGAGGGCACATGCACACACACACCCCGACTGTTCTTTAGCCCTTTGTGCTGCCGGAGCCAAGGAGGAGAGAGATGGTCGGCGGCCAGACGTTGGCTTCCTCCCAATGCTCAGTGGGGCTTGTCAACACCATAGGTTGTGCAGATGGAGACCTGCCAGGCGAACGGCATTCCCAAACCTCCCAGGCAGGCTGGCAGGTGGCTTCCCAGCTCAGCAGCCAGGGATGTAGCTGGTGAGATGCACAGAGCCCTGACATGGGTTTGGAAACCCTCCCGCATATTTCTGACCCTGACATTCCCACTCAGCCCCTCACAAGCCGGGCAAGGTGAGGGATTACCCGGCTTCTTACAGCTTTATCCCCGTTTTTCCACTGCAAGATAGCACCGGAGCAGGATCTCCCCCCTGTATGTCCACACGGCAGCTCCTGGGCTCGGCAGCACATCTCCAGGCTGGTATCCAGGCCTGAGGGCATCTCCCAGCTCCCTCGGCAGCCAGATGAGGTGGGATGCAGCCGCTTCCACGGGCAGGCTGCCAGGATAGAGACGCATCCCGGTGCCTCCAGCCCATGGATAGCGGCACAGCTGCTTGTGCAGAGCTCATTCAAACGGCATTCCCGGTGCTGCCGGCAGCCTCTGGTTAACAGGTGGGAACCGAGAGCGCACGTTTCCCACTGCACAGCTCTTTGTTCAGCTCCTGCTGCTTCCCTGGCTCCATTCCGGCTGCCAAGCTCACAAATCTTCCCCTAACAGAGTTAAAGGCTTCCAGGAGTTTGGCTTCCTCAGATAGCACAGTCCCGTGGCTCATGTATTAACTGGGATCTATGGCATAAACTGAAGTGGGACTGGCACTAAAACCCACAGACCTCTCAAGCCAGGTGCTTGGCTCACCCTTAACTCCACAGGGACCTTCATTTGCACCCATTGCCTTCAGAGGAGATGGAGCTTGGGTTGAAAACTGTGTCTAACAGGCGCAGGCAGCACACATGGCCTCTGCCTTCACCTCGCTGCATGGCTCCAGCACTGCAGAGGATGGGAGCAGCCAGGTCCCATGGTCCTTGAGGACATGGGGCTTGGGTGAGCAGCACAAGGGGCTGCAGGACATCAGATATCAGGGTTGGGGTTGCCTTTTCCCTCTACTCCCCACAGATGAAAAGGTGCTTCACTGATGGTTCTGAACCTTCACCCCACCAACCTTATGATCCCCCAGTGGCTGACCGACAGGAACCCTGCAGGGCTTATACCTCAAGTAACTCACCCTGAGTGCTTAAGCACCTCATTACACAGCTGAGTTAATCCTCAGTATCTGATGCACCACCCCACATCTATGCTTTAAGCCAAGTGGCCCCACTGGTGCTCCATGCACCGCACAGCACCAGCTCTCCAGAACCCAAAAGGAGACTGCCAGGGACTTTGGATCAGAGCAGTCCTTTTGTTGGGCTGCTGTAATGAAGTGCCTGGGGAGAGGCACATGAACCACGGTGCAGCTCATCCGAGCAGCTCTGGGAGTGTCTATGAGGGGTAATCCTGCTGCTGATAGCAGGGCTTTGGAACAAGGGGTGTAACTCAGCAGAGGTGCACCATGCAATCCAAGAAGCTCTGGGGGACCAAAGACATCTCCATGGGGCTGGCAGATGTGACACAGGATCTGTGGGAAAACTGTGACCTTCTGTTGTAACAGATGGAGGCCAGGTGGGGTACCCATGGGTGTCTCAGATAGCACTGGGTGTCAGCGGCACGATGCTCAGGGCACACCTACATACACGGATACCTGATACACATGTGCTTATGCACGTGCGTGTGTTTGTTATAGACATCTGCCCCTCGGTGCTTCAAGTTCAGCAGAGGCCATGGAGATGCTGCAGGGCCGGAGCAGCTCTGCTCTGGAGCCAGGCTGAGAGCGGGGCTGGGGCAGCCCGGAGAGGAGAAGGATCCTGAAGGGAGACCTGAGAGCAGCTCCAGTGCCTGAAGGGGCTGCAGGGAA
>JAOEHY010029744.1:23871-36524 GCA_025447955.1 Psilopsiagon aurifrons | reverse complement strand
CAACCAATGACAAATGGCATTGCTGAAATATGCAGGATTCAAGTTCTGAAATGACAGTTTAATCCTGCAAACTAAAGTGAGGAGGAAGGGCTGGCCGTGCTCCTAATACATCTTAAAAGAAGACTTTCACAAAACCCAACAGGTGTGATTAATGACTTGTGAACCAAGAGGTGAAGTTTTTCTGCTATTTGATCCACTTGCTTATTTCACAGGGCTGCCCTCCATGTCCTGGCCATCTACTGATAGCCTGGGCTTACCTTCCCACTGACCTGCCCATCTGCTGCCTGCTTGCTGCTGCCTACCTGCAGCTATCCTATGCACATGCCCAAAATTCACCCTGAAAGTGGATCAGATTCACCACCTTTATAAAAAGTCCTGGTTTTGGAATAGAGAGTGGTTTCCTGCACCATGAGCTGCACTGAAAGTAGAATCAGTGGGAGCAGCTTGTCTCTTCTTTCCCCCAGCTATAGCTGTCTTCAGCAAATTTTCAACATACTGATAGCAATAATAATAAAATCATCTTTGCATTTGTAATGTGATGATTTAAATTATAGTGCAAACAGCACCACATCTTGGTGCAAAATCTCTGGTTTAAACACTGAGGCACAGCATTTCAAGGGTGCATGCAAATCTCACTCCAGAGGTTTAGATTTCATTTGTGATGGGAGCTGACAGATGTAAGAAATCAGGAAGAAATCAGAAGACCTTTTATGACACAGTCGAATATCAGATTATTTGCTATGGAAGGCATCTACCCTAAATGCTGTCTGCTTGTGTGTCTCATACACCTGATGAACATCTGATGAAAAGAGCTCTGACAGAGCACTGAACAGCACCAGATTGTTATGAGCACATTCAGCTAAAAATCTTGAGTGCTGCATGCAATTGCATCAGCTATTTTTGTTACAGATCTATAAGCTGTACTTAACAATTCCATTTCAAAAGACATTTTGAAGCATTGAGCAACAAACAATGAGGACCTTGATTTCCTTATTGTTTCATGTAAGTGTTTTGTGTTGGAGGTATGTATGGAAAGACTTTGACACATACAATGGAGTCTAAACTGACTTCATTCAAGAGGGAAAAATCAAAATATAAAGCATAAACCTTTTTTTTTTTTTTCCCTGCATTATGGTATAAATCCAAAGAATTAATCTTGGTTTATATCAATGTAAATTAAGAGAATTTGACCCAGAGTCCCTGTCTTGTTACAGAATTTGTTATTTTGTCCTTGATAAATGTATTAGAAGATATTTATCACTGTGAAAGCTCTACTATAATTAGTGTCAAATCCAAGTAAATAAAAGATTATAGTTACCTGACGATAGAGATTTATTGAGTTTGCTGTGGCTGTAAATTGAAGCTGTATTAGCTACATGGCCTTGTAGAAACAATGCAATAAGATCTGCTGCATCTGAGAAAAGATCACAGTCTACCTCACACATTTCTTTTAGCAAATACATACAGAAAACATTGGATATGTATCTATGGAGCACTTGTCACTAAATATTATTCTTTAACACCAGTATTTGACTGTTGAAGGTAAGAATAGAGAGAGCAAATGATCATGTTCCCTACTATAGCTTCTCCTAAAACAAGCTTTTAACATGTTTGTTAACTGTAAATCTACTATAATTTCCTTCTCCTTTCTGCAATTTGGTTAAGTCCACTTTTGGCTCAGAAAATAGTTTATATGTAGGAGTTAGTTAACACTTTCAACTAAAATCATTATAGTTATTCAAATGATCAAAATTCCAATGCAAGTGAAGTCATTTGACTGTTTTTCTTTGCGCTTCACATTTCATAGCATCTTTTCTTAAAGTTTTGTGCTACTACATTATTTATTATAGCATCAAAACTGAAGGAAATTGAGGCTTCAAAAGCTTTTACGGGGGAATGTTGGTAATTTCCCCAAGCAGTGCAAGTCACAGTGGGTCAAATCCTGCACAACAGTAGTTGTTACTTCCACTGAAAGCAACTGGAAGAGCAAAAGAGAACTTCGGTGAATTCTAAGGATGTGCTGCTTTTCAAAAGAGCTGTGATAGAGTAAAGCTGTCTGGATGAGGTGTTCTTCAATAAAAAAGGGAAATAGTTAGAACATAGGTCTTTTTTTTCTGGTAAAGTCAGTAAAGGTCCACTATTTTTCCCTGCATTCAAGAGGAATCCCCTCATTCTACCAACCAGTGCACAGAAAAATGTCCCTCCAGTCTTTCCAACTTTAACTGATATCAGTCTAATAAAAATCATATGGGGGATCCCTCTTACTCAGATTTTCCTTTCATTTTACTAAAAATTTACTTGTAATCATGATTTTTGTTTGTTTTTTTAAGATGACTGTGCAGTTTCAATAGTCAGTATGTAAGATATCAGGGTTTAAATTAGTAGTAAAAGTATTCAGCTATGTCTGATTTTCCCTGTGACTGCAAGATCAACTGACTGCAAATTTTTCTTCTTTGGTAGAACCAATCATATATCAATATCTTAATTCCCTACTTTACTTTGGCTGTAAGGCATTTTCATCAGATACTTTAAAGGGTACTAATAGTAGAGTCAAACTCATTTTCATCAAATCATGGGATTTTGGAAATATTGCTAAATAGTTCATCCAATAATAGCTCATCCATATGAAAAATTAATCTTGACCCTGCACTGTATCAGAGATACTAGGTACTTAATGCTTGCATTGTGTAATGAGAGCTACAGATATTAACATCATTTCCTCACTCGTATAACCCCCAATTGGATATTCAGATACAACCCTTTCAGCTTCAAGATACACCAGACTACTAGCCATCTGCCAAGGCAGAGATTTAAATAAAAATGTGTAAGATCTCAGCAACCACATCATAATTACCCAAATGACTTCCTTATCAATTAGCCATTCCTTTGATCAGCTGGCCACTGCAGACTTGGGTGATCAGTGCTTCTTTCCCTGCAGCGGCCTTTTTACTGTGATGCAGACAGACCCAAAAACCTTGTCTCAATCATCTTCATGTATAAACCTTCATGCCTCATTGAATGCATGGGGTGATCTCTTTCAGCTACTTGATTGCTAACTTTGTATGCTAATTTTGCTATATATATGCTCACACATACGATGAAGCAGTCTGATTGCTAAATTCAAACAAAACAAAAAGCTTATTTTCCCACTCCTTGATTAACATACTAATACACATAAGCACTACCTTGACTGCTTCCCTTTTTCTCTCTTCTGTATAAGCTTTTTCAGACCATTTCCATGGCTAAGATATAGCCCGTACATCAGCTAGACAAAGATTTGGGCCTGTGCTCTGCATCTAGAGAACATCTGTCTTGGGAGTAAAATTCACTCTTTCTTGATTCAGTTCAGCAGGTTTTTGCTGATCTGCATTCTGATATTTGCTACGCAATAAGGCTGAAATCCGTAATTGTCCTGTGTGCATCATGAGAGAGATTTATGTTATGTTTTAGTTGTTTATGAAATACCAGAGATGCATGTAATTGAAGAAGGGAAATTTGGTTGGGTGGTGCCATTAGAATGGATGTATTATTTTACTATAGAGAGTTTGTTATTCTGATGTTATATATTCTTACTATACAGTGTTTAAACCATCGTGAAAATACAGTTCAGATACAAATTAACCAAAATGCTATTCTGTGTAGTTTTAGCTGCCACAGGAGGAATTTTCTACAGTTAAGTGAATAAAAAATTAATTAGCAAACAGGAAACCATTGCAGAGTCACAACACTAAAATTGTGTATTTTTCATTGCTTAAAGTCCCTGGAATGCCACCAACTGTAAAACCAGAACTATTTAAATAAGGATCAGACTAAGAATAAAGAGACTGGTTTATGTGGTGGGGCAAGGGGATGATTCTTTTTAATGATGAAAGCATGAGATGTCTTTCCTTAATGTGGTTTTGGCTGCTCAGGATTCATCAGAAATTGTCAGCTGTGAAGAAAGGTGCTGTGTTATGAAAAGCTCCTTGGAGATGAAAGGTACTGTTTCTTATGGATGGCAATGCTGAAGCTAGATGGCCACCAAGACAGATTTTATATATTATCACAGCTAAGTTTAGGAGGTGATGGTGCTTCCTCTTAATACAACAGCATTCTAACAAGACCTCACTGTATGAAACACTATAAATCACTCTTAGCAGTACAGTAAGTTTTCACAGGGCATCCTGATGGGTGTCAGGTATCAGCAGAATACTTCAGACATCTGAAAAAGACTTACTGACCAGATTTCTTCTTGTCTATGTGAAGTGATAAACAGAATGTAATATTGGGTTTGACCAGCTTATGTCACACAGAATTTACGTACTGAGTTTCAGCTTAAAGGCCAAAAATTTACATTTTGATTATAAAAAATATTTGTGCTTTCTAGTCATTTCTATGTTGTGTTTTTTTTTTTTTCTTGAAAAATATTGATAATACTCTTTCAACACAATTACTGTTTTTCTTTTAACCGGGATTTGGATTTGTGTAATACAGTATAAGAGAGAGATAAGAATTTGTAGTTTTAAATAGGGAAAGCAGAAGCATTTACTGAGATGTTTTTGATAGAACAGAGCTGGAAAATCACAAATAAGCAATTGTAGCTTCTATTAGGGAGAATATATGGGAGAAATTATGAGTAGCTGAAAACCAGGATTTTGGCATAATTCCCACTGATTTTCATGATGGCAAGGTTAATTCTTAGCATTTAATTTTCAAATATTTTACAAATATTAATGGAGCACTCCACAACATGCTGCTGGAGTATCTGCAAGTTAATAGATTGCATGAGCAGATATCCCAGGACTGCAGTTAAATCTCTGACACTCCCGATCTCATCTTGGACTTGGAAAACAAACTTTCCCCTTCACAGCTTGTATCTTGCTCAGAAGCACAGAGCCATTTCCCTTCCATAAACTTTTCCTCACCTGTGTAGTTCATTTGGTTTGATTTGCAGTTAATCTTTCTGCTCTGCTTCTCATGCTCATCGTAGGCATGGCATACTACTAGAGGCAATCATGTAAAGGTCTGTGCAATTCTGAAACTTGACAGTTGTAATGCAAACACAACAAACTGTCACTCTTTAATAGCACCAGGTCTATTACTACAATTGCAGCAGAGCCTGTTCATAAAACAAGCTGATTCTTTTTATATGCTCATAGTTAATACTAAGATATATGTGCTGTCAGTTGAATACAGCTAATATTTTTAATTCTTCTTAGGTTTTTATCATGCCACAACAGTCTACAAGCAGACACATATAAATCCCTGAACAAAGACAGCACTCAGAGACATCAAATGCACATTTAACTCTTGGTATAGGAGAGAAATAACTGATTCCAAACTGTTAAAGCTGCAGGAAATTGTATTCACTTTAACACCTCAAGACGTTTGTAAAAACAGTTGAAAAACAGCTGCAGGCCATTCAAGAAGTTTGATGATCATCAAAGTCCTGGAGGTGGCTATAAACTGCTGTTAGACAAAGAGACCAGGGACACCATGTTGATCCTGTCTTTCCTTTCATGCTGTGGAGTGGAAAGATAGAAATAAGTTGGAGAGAAGAGGCAGAAGAACTGTATGCCTGTATTTTGCAGTAGATAGGAAAACACCTGTTTTGTGGGAAGATGTGGGGCTAGTACTCAGCAAAACAGAGAAAGGAATTACTATAAAATGTTAATAAAAACACTGTTGGGGGGTTGGAGGGATTAAGGGCAGGAATCAGTGAGAAGAGCTGCTGCTGTTGAATTCTCAAAGTAAGGCAAGAATGCAGCAGCCTCCTGGAAAGGGAGAAACACAAGATTCATCCGGGGGAAACAGTGCAAAGAATAAAGTAGCAAGTCAGGAAGTTAAAAGATCCTTATTCACCAAGGACCAAGAGAAAAAGTGCTGTTTTGTAAGCATAAATTATATTAAAGAATGGAGCAATATCTTTCATCTTCATCCATCCTACAAAAAATGCCAGACTGCCATCATTTTCCCTGAAACCCTTTCCCCTTCTTGTGCTAAGCCACACTTTCCTTTCAGAACTGCCTCTGCTGCTGTCCTTCCTGCCTCAGTCTTCTTTTCCCCATATGTGCTCTCCAGGTCCCTACCTGCCTCCCTGGATGCTCCCAAAGCCCTGCTTGTCCCCTCACTGTTCACCCCAATAGGCAGGAAGCCTGTAGCCCTGGGTGCTGTACCTCCTCTGTACCTCTTTTATGCCATTCCTATTCTCATTGCAAGGCAGAATATGCGAGGTGATCACCAAGCTCTCTGGGACAAGCCAGGAAGGGAGTTTTTTCACAGATTCCCTATTAGTGGAGGTAATAAATAAGTTTCTCACCTGTCAAGCGACTGATTTTCACAAATCTTTTCAGGATTTAGTACCTTCAGTTTGGTTGAATTAGGCCAACGGCTTAAAAAATTATAAACTGACTGTTCAAGTGGAAAAACACTTTAAAAATGTACCTGTGTTTTAAAGAGGAATGCTCTCCTTTTTAAAACATTATTCCTAAATTCTTCATTACTGTGAGTGCATAACTGCACATACAATATGTTCCTTTCAGGTTGAATTCCCATTCTGAATTATACATGAACAAAAATGAATTTCTGATGACTTTGCCATGAAAAGATGTCACGTCAAGTCCCAACATTTCTCTTGAATACTTTTATATAGGACTTCTGATTTTGAAGATCATGAGATTATAACATGAAATATAACATTTGATTTGATAGATATGTTATTAGAGAGGGCAAGAGCATCTTTGTGGGACTTCAGGACAGGAGGAGGATGACCTACGCCACAAATGATGTTGACTTTTCATCCAGTAGAGATCAGAGCAAGATATATATCACACTCTTATATATACACCTGGGTGTACATGTAGGTTTATATGAATATATCTATTAATTCAGTACCACACAGAAGCTTGCCCAGCTGAACAGCACAACTGGGGCAGATAAGTGCACTGAAGTCTTCAGACTTCAATGTCTATTGGGAGATTATTTTTAATGCACCCCCTATATTCCCACAGCCTAGTTTAGCTTCATGGATACTTGCTGCGCCTGCTAACAGGCACAGAGGAGTTGACTGCCAATTGTTTTACTGCTGCTCCCCTTAAGCACTGCACATGATTGTGTGGCTCGTGCATCCTTTATCGGTGCTGCTGCTGCTTTCTTCTACATGTCGGTGCCACCTGGTCCCATGGGAAGATGATAGATATAGCGGCCTGCCTAGGAGGAGAGGTGAAAGAGAGAAGGTGAATGTGAAAAAATAATAATTAAAAAAAGAGCATAAAGAGAGTCACGCATACATTTACCATCTTACAGAGCTTATTTGCATTACAGCCCAAAAGGATAATACAACCACTTCCTCTCTTCTGTTGATAATTGCATTTTATGCAGTTTCTTCCTTGTCTTTCAAACCAGCTAAGAAGGACAGGGAACAAGGTCACTTTTAACTTGGCCAAGAGAAAAGCTTATGCACGGAGCTTCTGGCTGTCTCCTGCTTGCAGACAGAATACTCTGAATCTGCAGTGCATGCTCTTTCCCAAGGGATGGGAAACTTAACAACCGTTTTGCATTTGCAATCTTTAATAGAAGGCTTTAGTGAGATGCACTGAATGTGACAATTCCAGAGCCCTGAATTGTATAAAGGAGTCTCAAGTCTACATTCACAGTTATGTGTAAATGGAATTACATACTGAATTATTGCTGCCTACCTGTTCTCTAACAGAATCACAGTGGAGAAAACAAACAAACAAACAAACAAACCACCTTGCTGGAGTACTGCTGTTTTATCTCAGAAGACATTTCAAAACCTATTAGTTTAAGTAGTCATTCCCATTCAGCTGTTGCAGAAAATGGATGGGCGTGGGGTTTCCTGCTGAAGGTATTATTCCCTTGGGTGCAGATGTTGATACGTTCATATTGTACTCTTCGTTTTGTTTGTACTAGAAGAAAATAACCTCCAGCACCTATATAAATTCTTAATTGCAATTATGCAAAAGAAAATGCTAAATTCTGAGTAACTGTTATAAACGTAAACCTTGTGCTAATAATATCCTTGGAACCCTTCTGTGCAAAGAGGCTCAGGGTGGTCATGGCTTCAGCCAAGATCTTGATTTCAAGTTCTTTACTTTTGAAGGTCATTATCATTAGTACTCACACAGTACTCACACAGGACCAAAGCTGAGCAGGAAGCTGGAGACTTATAGTGTCATTACTACTCTGTGAAATTTCACAAATAAAACAAACCCCTTTAAAATCCCACCCCTTCCAGCCACTACTGTTGAAAAGCATATTTAAAAGGAGACAAATAGACTTTCAGTTTTACTGAGGACAGCATAGGTAGCATTTGCTGCTCTTGAACATCCTGGAATGAACAATGGAAGAGACTTTTTTCTCAACTCTCCAGTCCTGCATTTCATATTGCCACCTTCTGTTGCTACACAACTTGTTTCTCTTTATAGGAATCAAGTAACATAGCTGTTATATTCCTACTAATTGCGACCCACAGCTGTTTATATATTTATGTCTGTCCTTGTTGGCTTTTAGTCAGTCTTTCTAAGAAAAAGCTTAATTATTCCTATAAGGAAATAAATTTAACAGTCAATTTGCAAATACAAAACACATACCTATGGTAATCATTTCCATTCTGTTTTAATCCTTAGCACTGTGAATTTCCACCAGCACAGTCTGTGGTGATATTGCCATGAGTTAGATTTGTATTACTCACTGGATTATTACCAAACATAGTGTTAGATTAGTCCTATTGAGCTCTACATAAAATGAATCTGTGGTAGAATTTAAAAAACCAAAGTTACAATGATTTTGTCTGGGTGACATGACATTTTTAAGAGTCTGTGGCAACACAGTTCAGGACAGCATGTTTGTTAGAATGCAAATTGCAGAATGCTGATAACTTTTTAAAATCATCAATAAAATACTGCAGTTTCTTTCTGCTTCTCTGTCACACAAGTTTTCTTGGTCGTTATAAGCCACCCAGGAGAATTGCTTTTAGATGGAGGAATTAAAATATACCTCATTTGTTGAGGTTTAGAAGCCGCAGTGCTTTTGTAAACAAGTGTACTACCATGCAATCGTAGTTGTAAAGTCCTGTGCAGATATAACAGTCTTTCTGGATCAGGCTGTAAATTCACACAGAGAGCAGGAGTGGCAACTGATTTTCATTCATGTGTCATTCTGTTGTCTTTCCAATAATTTCAATTCAGCCTAAATTATTCTTGTACATACATTGTAAGGGCACATTAGGGAGTTGCATGCGCTAACTTGACCTACTAGAGCAAATCATTTAGAATCATAGAATTGTAGTCTAGCCAAGGCTAGAAGGGACCTTGAGATCATCTAGGAATAACCATTTTCAAATTCCTAGTATGACATCTGAGGTTTATTTAATGAATATAAAAATTACAATAAAAGACTAAAAATACCCCATATTTAATCATAAAATCACAGAATGGTTTGGGTTGGAAGGGTCCTTAAGGATCATCTGGTTCCAACCCCCTGCCATGGGCAGTGATGCCTTCCACTAGACTAGTTGCTCCAAGCCCTGTCCAATCTGACCTTGAACAATCCATCCAAGGATGGGACAGCCACAGCTTCTCTGGGCAACCTGTTCCCATGTCTCACCAACCTCACAGTAAAGAACTTTTTCCTAATATCTAATCTAAATCTACTCTCTTTCAGTCTAAAGCCATTTCCACTTGTCCAATCCCTACATGCTCTTATAAAAAATCATTTTACTGCTAAAACTAAAGAAGCTTTCTATGTTCATGGTTCTCTGAAAAAATCGTAATTTTCAGATATTTTTTCCCAAATAACTCATATTACTTATTAATAAATGCATTTCTTAATGTGAAAATTGCAGAAGTATTCTAATGCCATGTTCACATATTGCAAGTATCAGATTTTGCTGAACAAAGTATTACTCTCCTTAAGCTGGCATGGTTGGCTTCTTTCTTTTCATCTAACTACATCTGATACTCTATAAATAAGCCTTTTCTCCCCCTAGAGATCAAGCCAAACTTCTCCCAAGCCTTCTATTCTGGTGTGTAACCTCAGAAGTGCAGGAGTAGTAGCTTTAACACTTAGAATCACAGAATCATAGAACGGTTAGGATTGGAAAGGACCTTAAGATCATCTAGTTCCAACACCCCTGCCATGGGCAGAGACACCTTGTGATCTTCAGTAGTGTCATCCCTGAAGGCAGGGAGGATTTGTGGAAGGCCCCAGAGGAGCTGGCAGCAGTTTTGTCTGAGCTAGGGTGAAAATCCTCCTCCTCCATTTGCCTAGTCTTTACTTCTCATCTGTGAAAGAGTGGATTTTAGCAACCCTAAGCAGTATTGCTATCATAACTTATTACTGCTTTCTAATTCAGCTGTTCTGACAGTCATATATTTTTCTATATTTCTTGAGATTCTTAGCAATAATGAAAATCTTCCTACAATTGACTATCATTTATCATATGAAAAAAACATAGTTTATTAATTTTAATTTTCTACTTACTAATTTATTCTGAATGCTGTAAATTCCAGATTATTTACTGGCACACATCTGGAGTGTGCTACAGATAGGAGTGTAAGTTCACTGGGGTGACACTGTAAAAAATCCTTCATGAGTGAATGGTGGTTATTATCAATGACCTGAATTCTATGACAATTTCAAAAATGAAAGTGTAATCTAAGCAAACAACAATGTACTAATAAGTACCAGTGGATCCAAACTGGTTCCAACAAGCACATTTACTCTTAATGAGTGCTGTTTATGACATCTGTGTAATGTAAAAGGTTTATGGTGAGGTCAGAGAAATTCATCCATCAAATTCAAGTCTTATTAACACAACAGCCTGAAACATCCAAGTTTTATTATTGGTTGTCAAAAACATTTTTCTCTGACTTCAGATAAAGTAGTTTATTGAATTAAATAGTCTAAGTTAATTTTGAAAATATCGCTTTGCTTTATGATGCTGTATTTTTTTTTTTTTCAATTTCAAATTGCACAGAAAATGACTTTCTGTTGAAATAGAAAGGGAAATCAAAGAGCAAAATATTCTGAGGAAAATTTGATCTCCCACTCACCCTAAAACTCAGAATTTTTTTCCTCATCTGCTGTCAAATGCGCCAGCCACTCATGTGAGTAATGTAATCCTGGATTTGGAATATGCTGGGGGTTGGACAGATGTACAGTCCCAGTGGGAGTCCTGATCCTGCTCTGAACCCAGGAGGTTGTTGTCTCTTTCTGGTCTTCGTCGTCTTACTTTTCTTTAAGGTGGTGTGAGGTGATGCTGATACCAAATAAGCATGAGCTTTTGAAAGAGTAGATGTTTTATTTTTATCCAAGAGAAACCGTCAGAGCTATGAAAATGGTGGCAAAATGGGACTGATTGGAACAATTACAGCATTACAGATATTGCCCTCTTCACTGAATTCCTGTGTGCATAAAAAGCCTCATATTTGTTAGTATGGAAAAATACTGTTCTAACTGTACATCCATTCTAAAAGATAAATCCACAGATTGGGAGGATTTTCCAAACCACATGGTATACAAAGTTAGAATAAAAGTCACATAGGGACAGTCTTTGGAAGGCCTATTCACAACATGTTTTGATGTTGGTTAGATCAGTCCAAAGAGCATCCATCATTAACTGGTAGTGAAAGCTGGGCATTATATTTTCTTGTGAATTATGTAGGAGAAGGGAACTGTAAGTTGATATTGTACATTAAAACAGCTCTGTAAGGCTTTTAATTTATGGTGATATGTATACTGATCTAAGAACTTTCAAATAGCTGTGTTTTCTGAGTAAACCACTACTTTGATCTTTATAGGTTCAGAAGAGTCTTTCATATTCCAAGTGAATGCAAAAGGTGTCTTTTTTATTAGAAGTAGTAGGTCCTGTGTGTTGAAACTCCAGATGTAATACTAAGCAGCAGAACTGGCTATATATTAATGTTTGCATTCTCTATTAATTGGAGCTTGATGGAATTTCAGAGCACCAAAATAAAAGTGGAGAATTAATATGCATAGAAATTGTAAATTTAATTAGCCGGTATTATCAATTAGGCACGCTCAGTAGAGCTCCAGTAGGAATTTCAATTTAGTGTATCTGTCAAAGAGTCAGACAAAATGTAAAATGAATGTTCAATGAAAAAATGAAATTGATCAAATGCTCATTTTTTTCATGCAGTAGTCTACTGGAACCAGTACAGAGGTAAGTGTTTATTCACTGGAGCACTTAAAGTGCTAATGATCAGTTTTGAACATATAGGATGTAATCCTGTAGCTCTCCCTATTAATTGCTGTTAAGCAGAAACCAGTTCCTAGGTTTTGAACGAAGGGTAGAGGGTTTTCTACTATTACATTATGGGCACAGTTCTACTGAGCAGTCTATTTCTCATTTATAAAACACTTAATAATTACTGTGATCAACTCACAGAGTTGTCAGTGAGCCTGAGAAATTTGAGATGAAATATTTATGTTATATCTTCTGGCTATCCCTATTTTAGTTTGAGAATGCTCCTTGTAGTATAATTTTGATGAGCCTTCCACCATTTCCCTTCTGATTGCTCGCTCCCCCCCCCCCCCTTCCTCCCGCTCCTCCCAGAGGGATGGGGAGGAGAATCAAAAGAATGTAACTCCCACAGGTTGAGATAAGAGCAGTCCAGTAACTAAGGTATAAC
>JAOEHY010029743.1:0-20444 GCA_025447955.1 Psilopsiagon aurifrons | reverse complement strand
ACATAGTCCTTATAAGACTTAGCCTACTACACCATCACATATATAGCACATGAAGTGTTCAGCATTGATAGCACTTTTACGCCCAGTTAATACCTCACTCTGTGCTCCCTTGCTTGCAGGATTTTTTCTCCTGGGTGGCCTTTCTGCTAATAATTCAAAGCAACTTTTGACAAGGCTGCATTGAAGTAGGACACACGGCTAAGCAATACAAGATGACAGGCAGTGCATTGTTGGGTGATTACCATATGCCTCAGGTGGCAGTAAGAGGCTAAAGTGCAAGTGACTTCAACCACCCAGCAAGTAAGGTAATCCCCCTGCCACGCACAGTTTGGAACTCCATCCTGGCAGGAACATCAGGGAAATAAATCAGCCATCTGCATTTAATGAGTATTGTGGGAACAAATACTATTGTTAAAGAGTTCATTCAGAAACAATTCATAAATCAGAGAGGATGCTGAATGATGCCCTTTTTTTGTTTTGCTTTTCCACCAACTGTGATTGTCTATTGACACAATTAACAAGAAACACTCTTCTATTTTCCCTGCAGGAAAAAAAAGTCATGTCCCCCCTCAAAATACAACACCTCCGAACCAGGGCCGCTCTCCTTAGGGACACAACTCCTTAAAACCTAGGCATTAACCTAAGCACCCAGTCACAGCAGGAAGGGGGACAAGCCAACTGCTAAGGGTGACCCCTGTGCAGGGCATGCAGTGCAAGCAATGCCCTCACCCCTCAGGGTGTGAGCAGGGCTGGGACACTGGCAGTACCCATATCCACCGATGGTCCCCAACCAGGTGAGGTAGGGAGCTGGCCTGGGCTTCATCCAGAAAGCACAGTCAGGGACATCACAAAATGATCTTAGAAAGAGGGCTACCTATTACAAATTATCCAGACAGAAAAAACGACCCAAGACAGAACTGAACACAAAGCTACTGCAACACAGCCTTAGGGTCCTTCCAGGAACGCCAGTCATGAGAAAATAACTGATAACGGTCATAAATGGGCTTCTAAATGGATTAGCTGAAGTAACTCATGAAGTTGGTTCTGTTTCAAAGGAGAGATGATCAACAGATGCATTAGAGCAGCACCACAATCAGCTTCTGACACATCTGAAGACACCTCTCTCTCTCTTTTATACTTCATAAAGCACACAAGGATTTGGTTTAGGGCTTTTTTTGATGATATGAATGAACAATTGGAAAGTGTCTGGAAGGTGCCATAAATGGTGAGGAAGCTATTGAAGTCTTTAAATTGTAGTAAAAATAGCATATACTTTGAGGGGTTATTATTAAAAGAGTTGATGCCTCTATTTCTAGATGTAGAGGACTGTGTATGGGAGTCTGCCACGTTACCTACAGAAGTATGTGAAAGCTTTATTAGTGGAGGAGGCTAGCAGATCCCACCTACAAGACACTGTGTTGCCATGGTATGGGGCAACCCACTAAAACAACCTCCTGCCTACCTCCATATTTCCTGGAAAGATTTTCCTGATAGAGAGTTTTGAAAACAGATGCAACAATTTCCCTACTGTGAATGACTGTATAATTTTAAACCTTTTTGTTTCCATCCTCTACTGAGATTTCTTCCATTTAATTCTGACCACTTGAGCTAGGCTTGGTTTCCTGTCCCTGCAAAGGCTGGTTCAAAGCTAATTTCCCTTACTGTCTGCTGCATACATAGCTATAGGAACTGAGCACTCAAAAGCCGGATCCATACATAATCATCTTAAAACACAGCCAAGTTCCCCACCCTCCAGACTTGATAGGAAACAGAGGACTTAGTATCATCATGGCTGCTTAGTCAAGCAAATAAGCTTGCTTCAAAGAGCTAACAGAAGCTGTTGGAAGCTCAATTAATTACCTGCTAAGAAGGTTGTCCTGCTGAAGAGATGGTGTTAATAATGTTTAACGTCTGGCTTAAGTGACCGCTTTGTTGCAGACTACCTGTATCCTGGGACAAAAGTCCAGCTAGTTTCTGATGGGCACCCTGCCATCTGAACAGATGGATGTGAATGTGGGCAGCCACAAGTCCTCCACGTACTTGTATTCTGCGTAGACACCTGGAGCAACATTAATAATGGGAATTCTCTAAATGTCTCTTAACCCCAAATTCCTAAATCAAGCTTTGTGTGTGTGTGTGTGTGTGTGTGTTTAGAGTCTACATCAATGAAATCATACCACTGTAGACCAACTGCAATGAACACATGTATAAAACCTGACCTCTCTGTCTCCCTCATACCAACAAACCCACCTTTAGCATGGAGAAGTAACAAAAAAACATCTCCAGGAGATAGTACTATTTTATTTTCAATTGCTGGTCTTGGCTATGTTTGCAACGAGGCAGGTGCTGCTCAACATGTGTGTTATCCAGTGTTCGGGAAAGAGTGAAGAGTTTGCGCTTTCTATAGAATTCAGGAAAAGAGGAGTTCAGGGGAATGCAAAGACTTCTCTTGATATCCTGAGCCCTCAGATGGCATTGTGTTAATCTCTGAAAAACATTTTTATCTTCAAGGAAGGAATAGTTTCACTCGCTGCGATGGAAGGAGAAGGGCTTTCTGCTCAAGAGAATTACTGAAGTCCTGTAGGAATTTTCCTTGTAGTCCTGCTAATTGTATTTATTAGATTTCTATTCACTCAGGTCACATTTAAGCTCCTCTCTCAAAAGTGAAGTTAAAGAAATAGCATTGATACAACAGATGGGAATCTCAGGCTGCATGGAGAGGGGAATAATGCCTCTTAGCAGATAGGGGATGGATGGGGCTATGTTGCTTTTCTCCACCGTGAGACTTCTTGGTGGGTTCATGCAGTGACTGGACCTCCATGAAGCTCAAGGCTGTTCTTCCATTGTGCTCCTGCAAAGATATTCCCAGAGCTTCTTTCTCTTCAATATTCAGGACCATGTGCAACCCTGGATCTACACTCAGGCTAAGCAAACACACATACAGAAAATGAGCTTCCACCTGCATTGGGACCCATGGAATTTTCCAGGAAACCTGGCCAGAGCTTTGTGTTTCTAACAAAACCAAAACAGTTTTTAAGTCCAGCTTCAAGTTTCATTGCAAGTACTTCTCACAGCCCTGTGTACCAGGAATAATTACTGTCCTTTATACAAATCCCATAGTAAGTAAATTGTAGGATTAAGGTTAACGTGCTAAATTAAACGGACACATTTATTTACTTCTTTCCAGAAGGAAAGACTAAAGGACGGTGACCTATCACGTGTATTAATTCAACATCTAACCCTGTGTCAGCTCCAGTGACTATCTCTGCAAGTGCCAAGTCTTGGCCTAGCTGATTCCAGTGGAATATTTCGTACACAGAAGTTCTGTTGTCTCAAACATTTTACCTGTCCTATTCCTGATTTTTCAGATGGTAATGTGTAGTGCTTTTGCAGTGCCTTCCCTCTAGAGTTTCAAAGGGTTCACAGTGAATTACACCTGCATTCACCCCACAGAAAGCACCACTTATTCTCATTTTACAAGTATTCACTCTAATTCAGAGACTAATGCAATTTTTTCTATTACTTGTCTAGATGAAGGGGACAATTTGTGAATGATTCTGAGTCACTGGGCACTTTGGGAGTCCCTTATTGTGATTTTTCCTATTGTAAAAGCCACAATCCCAGCTATGACAGTATCTCAAACTATACATACTTCAGAGCAAAGAGGTCACCTGGATCTCCTGCTACTCTGTGATACTGACACTGCTGTTGCAGTCATGTTACCTGTGTGTTGATGCTGCAGTTGAGGGCACTAATGAAAAGACAGCTACTTTGTGTTAGCTTCATAACATCAATGCATGTGTGTCTGAATAGGGATTGGGCTGCTTTGCTTTTCAAGCAAGTATTGTTTTCATCTGCTTTCCTGTATTTATTCTCTGTAAGTAACAAAGTTGCATCCAACAGCACTGCTGGAACACATCACATGGGTATCATATGATGGGCAGCATATACTGTCCAGAGTTGCCCAAGATGGTGATTTTCTGCAAATTAATGTTAGAGGTTTTATGTAACTACTGAGATGGAGACTTCTTGCACCATGTTGTTTGTGCATCCTTGCAACACCTAACTAAGCAGTGAAAGGAGGAGAGAGAAACAGATATTAAATGGAGAAGCAACTTTCCTACAATCACAAAGGACGTGGTAGAAGCAGGACTGGTCTCCAAAAAACTGACCTCCAGTGCCTAAAATATTCTTAAGGTTGTGAACTCTTCAATAGTGGAATGTGGTAATGCACCAAAATACAAAACACTGATGCAGATCTGTCTTTTCTCACTCCAACACTAGTGACATGCCTTCTACACTCTGGTAATCCTACCAGGATAACTTAGGAAAGCCATCTAGGTGCAAATGCCACATAGGTTTGCACAGCAGGTTAGGAGCAGGGCTGGGATTTACCTGAAACCCAGTGACATGAGCATCTGTCTGTTCTCACCTTTCAAATAAAAGTTTCATCCCACATACTGGCCCCAACAGGTTTCTATATTTATCTATCCTTATTTTAGGAGGCCTGCAGGAGAAATGTATAGATTACAGATGTGGTGCTCCTTGTTTTAGCTAAGATTTCCAATAGGGATAGTTGTTTTGGGACAGAATCCCAGTCGAGAGTCATTTGCTGTTCGCCTGCCAAAGGGGACTGCAAGTATTGCCAATGCTCTGCTTGACTTAGATTGAACAGTTCACAGCCTCTGAAGAAGGGGAGGAAAATTCCATCATGAAATAGTTGATTTAAAGTGCTGTATCCCACAGTGACAGTAAAGAGTGTTTGCTAATAGTAATGCAGCTTTCAGAAAGAACTTTAAGTTCAACTTTCAAAATGTGTTTCTGCTTGGGAGAGGGCCAAAATTAAACCTCTCCCTCAGTTCAAAACTTCAGTGAGTTTTGGACAGAAGACCAATTCTGATTTCACAGCTGATGCCAGTTTTGCAAATGTGACTGGTGACAGAGAGGAGGAGAAAGAGATTCTACTGACATATCCACCTTCTCTTCTCTTGGCATGGAGAAAGGCATAGCTACATGCATACAGCCTTTTCCTCAGTCTACATACTTTTACTAGCACTGGACTAGCTGTTCCTTCTCTGTTAAAAGAAATGAAAATTTTGCTCCTGACTTCAGTTAGGGGAAAACTAACACTGTGTGGCTTGGTATAATTACAGAGATAGTGTTTCAAAAGGAAACAGGGATCAGATGGCTACATGAGTTACATCTGGCTTTGAAAGTGCAACTCTGCATGAAGTGGAGAAAGATCGAGTATTTCATGGGTTTGATACAGAAATCCCAAGTATATGTCTAATTTAGCATTCTAACTTTCCTTTCATTAAGTTAGATTCATATCAATGAAGATAAATCAATTTTTCCTAGTGACAAGCTAATAGATACAAGGAATATGATGTCTAATGTAAACGGTGTGGAACGGACACAAAAGATGTATCAAATATTGATGCTTTTTTTTTTCCTAATGAGATGTGGCCAGTCAGCTATCACAGTAGTCAGCTTACCTCTTGATTGCATCCCTCTATAGTATGACTTAAGTAAGTAGATTAAAATTTCCCAGTACCCCTGACATGCAGGAAAATCAAATGATAAATTAGACCCAAGTAGCCCATCAATATATACTGGAACACATGGCTGCACCAAAACCAGAGAATCACGGTAGCAAGAGTCATCAGCAACCTGTCGCAGCTGAATTTTGTATAGGAGGAGATCTGTGATCAAAGGCTGCAAAAAACATCCCCGTCAACCCTGCCCCCTTCCAGGGATCTGGCACCACTGGGTCAGACTGCATCCCTCCAGGAAACTGGGGGATCAGGAGCTGGGAAAAGGAGGGAACTCTGTCCATATTGAATAAGAAATCCCAAAAAAGAGTGGCCTGCACAAAGCTGTATTTGATAAACAGGCTAATTCACAGTTTCCAGTCTCTCATTCATAACTAGCACAGATGGTTAATCTGGAAGGAAGGCTGAAAATGCTGTCTTCCATTGACTGCGAGTAACACGAATGGACACATCTAATTGGCATGTTACTGCTCTACAGTGCTCTCTAGGTTTGGCATAAGAGCTTTCACATCTTATGACAGTTTCAGGCTCATGCTTTGTGTTCTTGTAAAATGTCACGTTACATTAGATCAGTAATCTCATGTAATACAGTATAAGACACTGCCACTGAATTAATATGTTGTAGAAATATTTTTAGTTGTTCCTTTTCCTTGGAAACACCTCCTGGCTCTTATCTTTCTGAAAAATAATCTGTGTTGACATATTGTAAGGTAGAAAGCAGAGTAAGAACAACAATTATGCAAAAAAGGTTAAGAAACTTGAAGGACTAGTGAAAACATATCTTTAGGGATTTGCAGCCCACCCAGGAATTTTTTCATGTTGAATTACCGCACTATGCAAAGTATGTATTATAATCACTGGGTGAAGTGCATACGTGTAAGCCAAACTGTTGAGAGAGCAGCTGCAGTAGTGTTACCACAATGATATGCAAGCCACAAATCCTGTTGTTGAAACAGGTTATTCATGAACTGCTTCTGTGACATCCTCTGTGAAGTTAGCTGGGCTTTGGGGAAAAGAAAGAACATCTGATGTTCATTTTTACCTCTTCAGCATTAACTCACTGACATTAAACTGAGACATTTATTACACTTGTGGTTTTAACATTTTAAATCTGTACATATTTCCTTTACATTCATAGCCATTGTGTAGGGATGATGTTGTGAAAAGCCAGCACCTCACTGATATTGTCATGAGCCAAATGTGCAATCACCTTTAAGGGGTGCCTCAGTGAATCACAGAGGATTTGACCCTGTTTCACAGAATAACTCAGGTTGGAAGGGACCTCAGCCCAACCTCCTGCTCAATGCAGGAACAACTCTGAGGCCAGACCAGGCTGCTCAGAGCTTTACCCAGCTTGGTCTTAAAAGCCTCCGAGCATGGAGCATGAGAGGCTACACAGCCTCTCATCCAGCCTCTTTCATTACTTGACTTGCCTCTTGGAGGGCTTTTTATATCCAGCATGATCATCTCTTGCTCCAACTTGCATTCTTTGTCCCTCATCTTCCTAACAAACACCTTGGTGAACAGTCTGGCTCCATCATCTTGATATCTTCCTTGGGGGTTGCGGAAGGCCCTCACTTCCTCCTGAAGCCATCTATTCTCCAGACTGAACAAGTCCATTCCCCTCAGGCACTCCTCATCAGACAAGCGCTTTAGCCTCAGACCATCCTGGTGACCCTTCACTGAACTAACTTCCTTTTACTTATGCCTTTTTTTTATTGGGATGGATAGCCAAACCAGTATTATAAGTGTAGTCCGACAAATGCTGGCTAAAAGAGACTGGTGACTTCCCTCAACCTAACGACTGTGATCCTGTTACTACAGCCAAGGATGCTCTTGCCATCATCCGTGCAGGGCACAGGGCTGGTTCATGCTCATTGCTGCCTGCCAAGACCCCCATAGCAGAGATGGTCCCCCAACCTGTGTCACTGCAGGGGGATTCTTCCTTCCAAAGTACAGGACTTTGCATTTATTGCTGTTGAATTTTGTAGGATTCCTGTTGGCCCATTTCTCCAGCCTGTCTAGGTCTCTCTGAACAGCAGCCCTGCCCTCAGGTGTATCTGTTGATCCCTCCAATTTGGGATCATCTACAGACTCCATAAGGAAGCACTTCATCACCTCCTCCAGGTCCCTACTGAAGAGGATAGGTCCCCACAGACACCCTTATGGTGCTTCCCTTGTCACTGACCTCCTGTTGGAACATGACCTATTAATCGCTACCATCTGAGCCTGATCATTCAACCATTTTTTTATGCATTTCTTTGTCAACCTATGCAGACCATAAAGTCCTAACTTGGGTACAGCAACATTGTGGAGGACAGTGTTGAAGCAGAATCAGATATGATTTACATGCTTGGTACTGTCTCTTCTTTGCTCTTCAAAATGAAAGGCAGTTCAGCACACTTACTATCAAGAACTTCAGATCTTCTCACAAAGCTGTACTTTCACCACCACAGAATTAAAAATATGCAATGATTTATATGTAAAATACTCCTCAGAGCTCTAAAGATGGCCACCAGCAGTGAAGCAATGACTAGTGCCTATAAGACCATGTCCTCGGCATGCTTAAGAACCAAGGAGCTGTGGAAACCAGTAGCTGCATACGGACTAATAAGTTCATTGCCTGAGTTGTCTGCGTGTCCTGAGGCAGGACTGACTGCGCCGTTAGCACATTCACTGGCACTGTTTGGCCTGGGCCAGCTAAAATTCTTCCAAATAAGTCCTGACCACAGTTTGACAGCTGAAACATCCCAGGGACTGCTCCCAGCAGGCAATTTGCATGCAAATAACCCGGTTTAGGGACCAGAAGTTTACTAACATAAGTGTGGGCTGTTCCAGACCAAGAGGCACAAGAGACACCGAACTCCCATTAAGGATCTATGACAATTAGCTATCCATTCTCATGCAGTGGCTTGCAAGACCTAGAAGTCTGCATCTCTGCCAAGACAAAACTCCAAGTGGATGTGTCTAATGCAGGGCTTAGCAGGCTGCCCACCTCTAGGTGCATTCATGTTTATGTACTCACTGTTTCCTACATCTGACCAGGACACAGCCATACACCAGCAGCCTAAGTTATCTTCAGCAGATGAGTGCTCCAGGAGGTAGAAGAGTGGGAAACAGCCTGGAGCTGAAAACTACCTTTAGGAATAACTGAAGGATAACATCCAAGCTGGTGAGAGAAAGCCTCAATGAGATCAGAGGGTTTTCATTGCATTAGCTTTGTTGATAGCTAAACAGTCCCACAGATGTGCTGAACCATGAAACACATAAACACGCAAGTAAATGTAGCACAAATATAAAAACATCAGTAATGGGATATGGCATTAAAAGAAAACATGGTCAGTTTTCTGTGGACAGGACAACTAGTTTCCTGTAATACCAGACTTTTATATTAAGTAAGTAGCTTTTAATTACACCAATGAAACTTCTCTTTTGACAGGACTGGCGAAGTCTCTTCTGAGTCAAGACATGAGGAAGAAAAGAGGATTACTAGCTTTCAGTCATTCCTTGGTGCGCCAGCAGGAGCTGTGCAGTGAAATTGTGGGGTGCAGAGATCCTCATGCCACACCTGTCCATGAGAAAACCTTCATGGGAAGAAGTAGAACCCAGCTGTGCCCTCAGAGACATTGCAACCTGCAGGAATGGGACAGTTTGTTGTGCTTGGTTTTCTTGTCACTATTCACTTTCTGTGCTGGCTCACCCTACCAAAGCAATGAAGATCACAACAAAAAAAGTCATAGCACTTCACTCCAGTGTAGGTATGCTGTAGGCCTACAAATTGGACTAGGCTGTTATCAGTCAAACATAGATCTCTTAAGTGCATAACACTTGTGTCTGCATTCAAGAATTTCTCCAAGACTATCTGCCTGTCTCATTAGCTTACAATGACAACCAACTGATTACGCTGAGGGCTTCATCAGTTCACAAACAACTAGGAAACAGCAACTGACTGTAAAGGCATTTTCCATCATTTGTTTGTTGACTGCTCTGTGTAACGGATCAGTCAGATTTGCGTTATGGTGTCTGCTTCCACAACAGAAAGCTCAGACTGGGAAGTGTCTGCCTTCCAGGTTTTTAATCAGTCTCCTTGTGATCGCAGGTGTGCCATGACAGCTGTTTTTGCAACCCTGTGTTGAAGGAGGACTGGGACTGGAGTTTAGCTTTGCCAGAAAAGCTTTTGAGGCTGGGCAAGATACTGATTTTATACTGAGATAAATGGTTTGGTACGGAGATATCAGCAGTTGCATCTCTTCTCAGAAGCTAAGCACTCTCTGGGTCTGTGACTCCCAGGTTGCAGCTCTTCTTCAGAGGGAGACTGAAGGAGGAAGCACAAGGGGAAAGGTGATAAACTGGACACAGGACAAAAAAGAATACCTCTCTGCATTAATGATGGCACACCTTTCATTCCAGTAGTGCAAAAGCCCAAAAGAGATGCAGGACACTGAACACCTTATTAACGTGGCCAAAATGAAGCTTCAGCTCAGTTATCTGTAAATGTTCCCATAACATAACACCTGTTTGTAAACAGAAGATCTAGTCATATGTACCCAAGAAAGATGTCACCTACCCTGGGTTTTATTTTTATTTATATCTGTTGTACATATTTTTGCTGGAGTTCCAGCAGATTCATATTTCTGACTGCTCAAAGCACACTGAATTGACTTTGCATTAGGAAAACTTGGGGAAAAAAATACAACTAGGAAAGAGTGTCTGAGTCTATTCCTTAAGTTTTGTCATTATACCATTTAAAATAACCTTTTTGAGTTTTAAATTTGTATATATGTATTTACATTTACTTATTTGCAAATGCATATATTAAAATATGATGCAGAAGTGTCTTCGCCCTTCCATTAACTACAAAGGGATTTCAGATGGTGAGATCATCTGTCAACATCTATCCCATAAATGTTTAAATATGGACAGATGAGAATGTTATTGATTATCTGGTTCCTTTATTCTGCAAATTGGAGGCTAGATGAATAGCAGTTTACCAGGAGAAGCATGAACTGAGGCACTAAGCTGTCAGTTGTATTCAGTCAATGGAGAGGTAGAAAAATGTCTTCATGCATAGTCAGCAAGCAGCAGGGGAGTTAGGAGATGGTTCTGCTGGACACAGTATCCTTCCCTTTCTATCCTGAATTGTCATATTGCACTGTCACCTTTGGATGGACTGTGAAAATTGTTTGCGTGCTTTGAGTTCTCTGAATTTTTAAAACTCTTGTATAAATGACAATTACTAAAAAAGAGTGTGCTCTAAAGCTCACAGAAGCCAGTACGCAGGTATCATAGAATTCAGACGGCTCTGGATCAGGCCCCATGTTTTAGTTCTTTTTGAATTGAGAACATAAATCTAAAATGTTTTACAAAAAAGAACTTCCTATTCCAATGTAACAAAACTTCTAACATTTGCTTGCTCAGGAAGTTCAGCCCTTTGTGGGACCAAATTAACAACTTCTGTGCCTGAATGACATAAAACTGAGCAGAAACTCCTTGTGGAGGACTTTTCAACTATTTATTAAAAGCATACAGAGGTGATACAATATTATTCTGCTCCAATTCATTGTTTCTCTAGATTACCATGCTTTTTTGTTGTGCCAGTGCATTTTCTAGGACTGGCTTTTTCCTTGATTTTTTCTAATGATGGCATCTTTTGGAGATCTGTTTCCTTCATGCTACAGCACTACTCAGCCACCCTCAGGAACACCACATCTTCCAAATGCCATTTGAAACTACATTGATTAATGACGCCAGCCTTCATGGAGTTTAAACTCTTTGGAAACTTCAAGGGCAATGTGCTGGACAATTATACGAAGCAAAATAATGCTAGATGCCAGCTCCATATTATACTTATATAAAGTCAGTATTTGCTGGCTTCAGGTGATCTCTCAGTAAGAGAACTGCAAATGAACTGACAGTGTATCTGTGATGTCTCAGAGTTTTATGGTGCTGTCATCCACATATAAGACCAAGACTTACAAGCAGAAGTATTTTGACTGTGTCTACGAAGGCAACAACTTAAACCTTCTTACTCATTCTATCTTTGCGCATCTGGAATAAAATTTCTGAGGACAAAGAAATTGGAAATTTCATCTGTAGAGACATCTTAAGGACAGAACCTCTAGCTACAAAACAGTCCAGTTTTCCCTTTATAAAAATATGCTTTCACATATCCTCCACCCTCTTGAACTCCACCTATATAATTTTTGCCATATCAGAAATGATTTTTTGACACTGGTTAAAAAAACCCTCTTTCAACTAATACAGTTTTTCTGACCACCACAGAAAGAGCAATTTTTCTGTTAGTACTTGCCCTGCATTCCCCCACACACACCTCTACCCCCAAAACACACAGTGGGATCACCATATGTTTAAATGTGGTGTAGCCTATAGACACAGAAAAGTAAAGGCAAAAAAATAAAGGGAGCAAGGACCAGTTTGAAGAGAAGGATATCATAAAATCATTAGACCTGAAGCTTAAAGATGTAGCAGGAGGTTTTGCTGTAACAACCCAAAGCTCCAGAAAGACCTGAAGTACTTGAAGGTGTGTATGGACTAACAGTGATTACTAATGATTTTTGTGTTCCTGAAAAGGATACAGCACAGAAGCTATGCATTACTACAAAGCTGATGTTGTTGAAGAAGCTGTCTTGATCTGGTATAAATATGCTAAATAATATTTATAAGTATTTGGTTTGTTATATTGATTATATTTTATTATTAAGCATTTCAGTATTTCCAGTCTCAAGCATTTACAAAAATCACGGGCTTTTCTCTAAGGAAAAATTAGATTGGTGACTTTGAGAATTGTGGTAGGGTTTTTTTAAACAGATTGTTTTGAGGTCTTTGTTGTCTTTTTTAAGAAGTTAGATTTCATATACCAAATTTTCCTCTATCGTCAAGTATGCTGAAGTGGTGAAAGCTGCAATTCTGCTTTCAGAATAAGGTTTCTTTCACAGGAGATGTAGAAAATCATTAAGTTTAAGGAAGTCCATCAGGACCAACACTGAGTATTTTTGGTTGTTTTTTTTTTGCAAGAGTTCATTGTAGGGATTTCATTCTTCCTTGTATTTTATTTTAGCCAGCCATGATGTCTATACTCTAAAATGTTCCCCAAATGCATGTCATATATTCTATATTCTTGACAACTAATCTCAATTTGTTGGGTTTTACCAAATAGAGGGTATTCCCTCTGACTACCAGTTGCTCTAGTCCAGAAGACTAGCTTTTAAATAAAGGGGATAGTTGACTTGCAGAGAGTTATGTGGGAATTGTACCATTACATACAAGTAACATGAGGGGAAAAAAGCACACAAACCTGCTTCTCTGCAGTCATAATTTTGCTGAAAGTCAACCAAGGGAACAATTCCAAATTGACGTCTATCTTTGTCACTGCCTCTGCATCAGAAGTAGATCAAGTACTGCCTGCTGGAGAGAATACACAGCAAAAGGTTTAATCCTACTGCTACTACTAATAATAATGAGATAATTCATGCTACTGTAGTGCAAAATAAAAGAGGCTAAAACTAGATCAGCACATGGCAATCATGATAGCTGAAGTTTGGCTTATACATGCAGTGACAAGAGCTGAAAACCAGAGAAGGATGAGCTATCATATACCAATGGATCACCCCAGCCACCAAATTTACTGTAGAGCTTCTTCACTTACTGCTTTTAGCCATTAACACCTTCTCAGCAGGATGCCATAGGTGAGACAATTTTACCTGCTCAGAATAAACAATCTTTCAGTGTGCATGAAGTTACACATTCATTGGCAGAAGCTTGCAATAAATATGGGTAATGAACTAAATTATAATTGCTTTGCATAAAGGATTTTTAAAAATAAAATCCACATTTACAAAAGTAAATGTAATAATAGGTGCTTAAAGTTAAGCACCCTCTAAGAAGGAAATAATCATGGCTTCAGTTTTCCTGCCCATAACATGGGGATAATGTTACATAGCCATTTTCTAAATTACTACAGGATGTTTAGATAGGAATTTCTACGTCAGGGCATGACAGTGCTATTTTCAATCTCTCTCCACACAATATTAAGTGCAATGCTTCCAAAAACATGCCCTGCTTAGAGTGCCACATAGTCAAGTCTGATTGAAAGAAAAAAAGGAGATTGAATGATCAAGCACACATTACAGCTGTGCCACTGGGTCAGTAAGTGAGAAGTTAAAATAAGAAGTTCATTCAATAAAATATTGATTCTGGAAACAGATTACAGGAAATCATACTGTACCACTAACTTAATTTATGAGTGTTTATATTGCAGGAATTATACCAATATATCAAACACAATGCCTTCAACCTTAGTTCAAAAGAGAATTTTATCTCTAAGCCTTAACAAGAGGGTTGGAAATAATTCAGATTATATGGGCAGCATTTTAGCAGCCCATTTTCATCTTCTTTAAAAGCAACACTCTAATGCATGATGGTTAAGGATCAAGTTGGGATTATGTGGAGAATGTTAAACATACACCAAATAATACATCTGTTTTGAATAAAAGATGCTGCATAGAGTTCCAGTTCACTTTTTTCAACTCTGCTGTACGTGTTGTAGCTGCTAAGTGAAACCACACATCAGATAAATACATCACTTCAGCAACAGATTGCTAATCAATTGTCTGACATGTTCTGAAATATGTGGGTTAAAAATACTTAGGGGCAAAGGCTTTTCCAGCTTGGAAAAGGGGAAAAAAAAAACCAAACCTGTTTTGTGTTCTCTTGTGGTTCATTCTTCCATCTCTGAACTAGGAGTGCTACCATTGCCTCTAAGCTGGTGCTAGATCATTTCTTCCATGGTGGGAAAGCAGCAGACTTTATACCATGTTCTCTATCCACTTACAAAAGCTAGTGTGACTGCAGTCATATTTGCTGACCTCCCAGTCTCTGGCCAGCAAATAGATTACACCTTATAAGAGAACCACTAATATACCCTTGTTTACTGCTGTATCTTATGACTTGAATATTGTTTTGAAGCAATCAGGTTTTTGTAATATTAATTTAAATTTTTATTTCCAAAATTTAATTGGAAATTCTGATAGCATCACAGAATCACTGAATCAACCCAGCTGAAAAAGATCTTTAAGATCAAGTCCAGCCATCACCCCAACACAGCCAAGTCCACCACTAAACCCACTCAGGGCCTCATCTACACAGTTTGAGAACACTTCCAGGGACAGTGACTCCACCACTGCCCTGAGCAGCCTGTTCCAATGCCTGAGCACCCTCTCAGTGAAGAAATGTTTCCTAATATCCAATCTAAAACTCCCCTGGTGCAGCTTGAGGCCATTACCCCTTGACCTATTGCTTGTTAACATGGGAGAAAAGACTGACCTCCACCTCACTCAATCCTCCTTTCACACAGTTGTAGAGAGCAATAAGGTCCCTCCTGAGCCTTCTCCAGTTTAAACCCTCCAGTTCCCTCAGCTGTTCCTCATCAGGCTTGTGCTCCAGACCCTTCACCAGCTTTGCTGCGTTCTCTGGACCCGCTCCAGCACCTCAATGCCTCTCTTGTAGTCAGGAGCCCAGAACTGAACACAGGTTTCAAGGTGCAGCCTCACCAGTGCCCAGTACAGCGGAATGACCACTGCCTTGGCCCTGCTGGCCACATCACTGCTGATACAGACCAGGACACCACTGGCCTTCTTGGCTGCCTGGGCACAAGCTGGCTCATGCTCAGCTCTGTCAATCAGCATTCCCAGCTCCTTTTCTGCCCAGCAGCTTTCCAGCCACTCTTCCCCTAGCCTGTAATGTTATATGGGGTTGTTGTGGCCCAAATGCAGGATCAGGCACTTTGCCTTGTTCAACATCATACCATTGGTCACAGCCCATCGACCCAGCCTGTCCAGACCGCTCTGCAGAGCCTTCTTTATCCCTCTGCTAATCAACACTCCCACCCAACTTGGTGTTGTCTGCAAACTTACTGAGGGTAAATTTACTGGAATTTACTGATCCTGAGGTGAATTTACTGATCCTGAGGTGAATTTACTGATACTCAGATTATTATTTTTATTCAAATCTTCAATTATACTGGGAAATGGAAAACTTTCCATAGTATATAGATTGTCAAAATTACTGTGTTTTTAATTTTCATTATTTTCATTATTTAAAAGGAAAATACTTTTACTTTAATAATGTCAAAACATTACACGATAATATATTGATGTCAAATATCTACATTATCTAATATGTGCCGTAACAATAACTACCATGACTAGTTCCTAATATTGAAAAAAAAAAATTTTAAACTTCAATACTTTAATTGAAACAACCATATAGCACTTCTCCTGAACAGGAGCAACTAAAGAAGCCCCCAGGTAGCACCAAAGGGCTGCTCACCATGGGACATCACTTTCTTCACTGTTCCTTTTCCCCGTCAGCTGACCCTTGTGTCCCGACCCACTACCTGGTTCCTTAGGTGTGTCCTGTAGAAGGAAGTACAGACCTCCATCTCAGGGCAGATGTGACAAATACGAATCATAGCCCAGCACAGACCCTGAAGAGCTCCTTTGCCTTATGAGCACTATTGTAGACTCCCATGATGCCTGCCCAGTGTACCTCCAAGCTGTGCCCCAAAGACTGTTGTACAAGCTCATTCTCCTCTCATTCACTCCCTTTCCCAGCCTCTAGACCACAAAGTGGCTGCCTGTGAAGGTGCATTTCCCAGTGCTTTCCTCTGGGCCACTCTACAATCTCAGGAATTCCCATTAGGCCTTGGATTCTGTGTAATGAATTGTCCAGTTAAGCATCCCTTGACCATACAAGGAACTCTTGCATGCTCTGAATGCCCTCCCAGCTTCCAACTGGCTCCCTTGGGGACTAGAGATATTTTCTATGTATTGAATAATTTAAACTCCATTTAATCTCTTCTACTTCTCATACTGGAGAAAATGGTGAACAATCACTTCTTCACTCCACTCCTATTACATCATCATTCAGCAACCTGTTTTCCATGGTGAAGTGCTTTGAACAATTGATTTTGATCAAAGAGCATCACAACCATGTTCCTCTGTCTGCCAATGTTGCAATCCATTGGAGACTTCTCACATTCACCTTAGGAAAAAAGAGTAACTAAAAAAGTCTACCTACACCAAAGGGTCCTGGAGCTTCTGGCTCCCAGGAACTTGACCATTCCTATATCTATCTATTCCTATATCAGAGACAGAAAGCTTAGTGAAAAAAACATTAATCACCTGCCATCCAGACTGATCCTGGGCTGACCTTTGAATATTTCCTCACTGGTGTAATTCTTTGTGGTTTTCTGATAACCTAAGGCAGATGCGTGTGATGACAGAAGATATATTTGAACCTGATACACTGCTAGGTTATGGGTTTGTGCTGTCCTTTTGCTCTGACTGTGAAGCAGGCAGAGAGAATTCTTACTCATTGGAGTATCAGGTAAGCACAAGAGCCATTTACATCCCACTGGGATATGGCTGAAGACCAGCTCCTTTCTGTTACACAAAGCAATCCCCCTAAGACAGACTCTTTAGCATAAAAAAGCTGCCAGTGCAAGGGCATAAATACTTGGTGTTCCTGAGGCAAAAAAAACCTAGACACATCAGCAGATGTTCCTGCAGCCAGTGGAAACTGGCACACACAAGAAATATAACTTCCAAGGAAGTAAAAAAATTGATTTATGGAGTGTGAAGCTCTCAAAGGGCTCATGCAATCCAAAGGAACACTTACTACCAGCTCTGCCAATGAGTTTCACTGTATTCACAGCATCCATTCTCAGTATCTTTATCTCCTCTTTTTTCTCACACAAAGTACACCTAAACTATTGGCCTAAGTAACCTTCAGCCTAGGATCTGTCTCCAGCTACAGACACTGTGAGGGTTACATAAGCACAGCCATAACAGGGGTACTAGGTTTGCAGCTGAAGGAGCTTTTGTGCCATTGTAGTTATGCTAAACTCCGAATACAACATGTTAACCTGGCAGCAGCTTTCTCCTGGCAGCACAGCTGTGTCCACACCAGGAACTTTGCTGGCTGAGCTTCACTGTGCAGGTGGGATTTATTCATTTTTATAAACTGTGTGAGCAAAACTTCCTAACGTAGGCCTGGTGCTAAAGGGAACATCTCCAACATCTCTGATCTAAAAAGCTCCATTACCTCTGCATGTATCAATAAACTGTCTTGTACCTCAACTCCGACTATAAAACAAATTACCAACCCTTAAAAAAAGGAGGTGAGAAGACTCGTGATGCTGATGGATCACAGGAACTTCATAACTGCTTTACTAGTCCTTCTGTGGTGGCAACACTTGATTCCTTCACTAACAAGGCAATCAGTGAAGCTACTTATTACTGCCAGTACGTGAGAGACATGGGATCACGATGTACATTACAGCCGAGTTGGCTTCAGCTTTGGAAAGCGGAGTGAAAACACCCATTTTTTTAAAACCTGTAGGATCACTGCCATGCAAAGGCTCTTTTTAAAAAGGGGCTCAGTTAATTTGTTTAATTATTGGGCTTACAGATGTCCCACTTTCAATTCTAGTACAGGGATGGGAAAGTTACACAAAATTAAGATGCATTTAGAAATGGATCAACGCATTGGACATTAATACCAGATTATCTGTTTACTTGTTGATATTTAGTATCTTTTTACGGTAGGACTTCATTAGCCTTGCCAGGAAATAAAAAAAAAACCACACTCTTTGGAAAGTAAAAAATCCTTCTTTGTATGGAGCTCCTCACAAAAATAACGTAAACTGGAGATCTTACACAGTTTGATAAACAGCATAGAGTAGGAAGCAAAGTGATATGAATGGGCTTTTCTTCATGTGCCTTGTGTTGAAAATGACAGTTTGTTCTTCCTTGTAGTTACATGTGGGTCACTTCAGTATTCCATTTTGAAAAGCCACAGTATATCCAGCATACCTCACTCCAGAGAGTCAGATAAAAAGATTATTCAACAAAATAGACACAAAGAAAAAGCAAATAATGTGTCATTCCTATATACACATCTGGCTCATACCACTTTATCCATCCCTTTTAAACTGCTGTCACCAAGCGAATCCTCCACTATCCTTAAGCACCTTGTAGTTTTTTATAGGTACTTTTTCTGATTTGCTTGATTTAAACATGAAGAAACCTTCACTGAGAGGAATTCTGTGACTCGTGTGACAGCCACCTTAACCAAGACCAGTCAGACATTTAAAGTCATGTGCAAAATAAATGAAGAAAAATATTGCCAATGCAATATTAACACTGGTCATTTTATAAATCAGAAAAATGGAAAATATCTGGAAACATAAAATGAGGCTCATTCTATTTGGACAGTATATCACATGGCTTTGATTACTAAATATGTGCGTTAACCTAATTATTGTCATTTTAAGTGAAAAATCATTAAATGCACAGGATACATAGAGTATAGCTAAAGTCTCACCTCTGTAAAAAGCCTATCTTTTGCATTTCCTGACTTAAAAAAGCACAAGAAAACTTGATACCTTCATAAAGTCTGCAATGTGGTACTTTAATAATAACTCAGTGTTATGTAAAGTTAAAATCCACTGCCAAACATTAAAGTTGCCAAGTTAACACTGACTTGCAGATAACCATTATCACAGTGGAAAATTTTTCCTGGGTAATAACTTATTCACTGAGAATGCAGTTTTCACAAATCAAAGGAATCCTTAACTCAAGTAAAATACGGCAAATACACCTGAACATTTTTTTTTCTCTATTAATTCAGTAGATAAAGAGCATTCAAGAGCATGACCCTACAGGGCAAAGGTTTGCCTCTGAGCTGGGGTATCTGTTTTGCATTTTTTTTCCAAAATTCACTAAAAAGGAGATCTGACTATTTTGTCTTTTAGTTCTTCAGGTAACAACTCACTGGGCTGCAAGTGAAAGGAGAGAGGAAAGAAGGAATAATGAAAATTACCACCTACTCCTATTTATCCAGATATATCACTCTCTTTACTTTCAGCAAAAAATTTCCAAGAATACTCTATAAAAACCAGTTATTTTAATATGCCATTATTAAAATGTTTAAGTTTGGGTCTGCCTGAACCAGTGTTTAAAACCTCAGCATGGCTGCTGAAACCAAAACATCATTTATTCACTTGGATTTTTTAAAATCAGTACCTCTAGTAATGCATTTTCATTTGTCAGCAAAAACTGTCTTGCAGAGCCCTGCCACATGCAGAGAAACAGAAAGGGATCAAACACAGCCAGGATGCAAAAATCTCACTGCTGTGCATATGCAGAGATGGGAAGAAGAAACAATATTAACAATCAGTAACTAAGAGAATTAATACAGACCCTAGCTTTTACTACAAAGCACAGGTTGCAGGCACTGTATCCAACATATTCATCACACAGAAAAGCAGACTTTTGTCATTTCAAATGCCTCACTTCCATATGTCATACTGAAAAAAAGAAATGCAGTCAGCATCTGAACTGCCTGGACCAGGCACATGGTGATTGATCAGACTCTGACCACACACCTTTGCTGAGATCAGCCTCCCTGAGGCTGCATTAGAATTAATCCCAGATGATCCAGATTAGAGAGAGTTGAAACCCAGATTAGTTACCACTCCCATTTAAAACACAAACCCAAGAAAATTATATTAGTATATTTTAGAGGTTTCTAAAACAGTCCAAGTCCATTTAACTGACCAAAAAAGGTTAAATAAATCACAAAGAAGGAACCTGGCTGGGATCCTGGTGTTCCAGGGTCTGTGGAGACCTTATTTTCCTTTCTTTCACAAGTTTCCTCTTTTACACCTTTTAAAAGAAAGGCTGTCTTTAGGATGTAAAACAAAAAAACAAAAACAAAAAAACAAAAAACAAAAAACAAAAAAAAAAAAAAAAAAAAAAAAACCAAGAAAATAGGAAGGGATAAAAAAATATTATCAAGAATAAGCAAACA
>JAOEHY010029742.1:23474-45755 GCA_025447955.1 Psilopsiagon aurifrons | reverse complement strand
AGGTGTCCTGTCTCTGCTTCCTCCTGGCTTCCCCTCCTCCCTGGCAGAGCATGAGACTCAGAAAGCCCTTGGTCAGAGTAAACATTACGGAGCATCAACTAAAAACATCGGTGTTATCAGTGCTGTTCCCAGGGCAAAAGTCAAAACCACAGCCCTGCACCAGCTACTAAGAAGGAGAGAAGTGGTTCAGCTACTGCTGAACCCAGGACACCTTACCAGAAAAGGATTTAGAAAGCTCTGGCTTGAATTTTCACCATTTTCACTGAATCATAGTGCTCAATGTGATAGATGAGCTAAATGCGAACAGTGAGGTCTGAAAGTAGACTTTCATTCTCCAGCAAATGGGCAAATCTGAGCAGCTTTATTGCAGCACTCACTAAAAACAGTTTATGCCTTTAGCAACAGACTGTATAAAATAAGTAATTGCCATGTTAAGCACAGCTATCTGGATCTGTTAGGATCAGGCCGCACAGTCATCACGAATCTTGCTACAGCCTCTTTTATGAGAAATCCAAAGACTGATATTCCTTACTTCACACAGACTGCATTAGTATGTATGATTCCCCATTCTAGAGCCACTTTCTCCCACAGAGGAAGAGAACAGTCTGTGTGCTCTGTGTTCTAAACAGAAGTTTAAAATTAAAACCGAACAGTGAAAACAAAACCCCAAAAAAACCCTTAAGATGCGCTGTATTTAGGATATTCCTGTGGCATGGTAAGCTTCCTTCACTATGTCATCAAGACCACGTGCCTAAACAGGAGTTTTCACATGCTGCCTGGTTTATATCCCTGCTATTCTGGGCTACTGAATCTTTCTGTTGGATTTAAAATAGAAAAGTTTTCATTTTCTCTCCATGCAGAATGGGGAAGTTTCTAGAATCTCCCATCATTTCCTGCTTGCCCAAAATTGTCATCATAGTCAACTGGTGTTTCAGGTGTAGACAACTATCCCAATATGCTTCAGCTCAGGAAGCCTTCTGGTATCATGGAGAGAACCTCGGTGTTAGCAGCTTTTTGGGATATTTTATCTAACCCATTCTACCATCAGGATGGTTTTTAACAGAGAAAAAAAAAAAAAGAAAAAGGAAAGACATCAGGAATGAAAATGTTGCTGTGAGGCAGTACTGCAGAGAGATTTATTTGCCCATGCAAGGTAGGTATCTTTTAAAGGAGCACCAATAATGAACTTACGAATTGCAGGGCAATAAATATCCTGCAATTAACATTTTGCCCTAACATCTGCGCATCCCAGACGTCAGCAGACACGAAAACCCAAGACCAGATTCTCAGTTTATGCAACAGGCTTAACTCCGTTCACTTGAATGAAGCAGTGTATATTAACAACAACAAAAACCAAAAGAACACCAAGTTCTTTAGGAAGAAAATTTAAGAAATTGTTTATTATTTAAATATGCAATATAAATCTTCCTCCTAACAGTCATAAACACAGATTGCCAAGAAGTTAAAAATCAGCCTCATAACACAGCTAGAATACACAGACTACATTTATTCCTTGGCAAACTATTTTAGCCCATTTTGGTTAGGTGAATAACCTTACCAAGGTTATTAATTGTTATTTGATTCATTGCCTGTTAATCCTTATTTGTCACCCTTATTTTAAAAACATAGATTTTTCTTGTACTGCTGAGCAACAGGAATCAAAGGCATTCTGAGCTGATTCAAGGAAGTGTGTCAGAATGTGCAGAGTGGTTAGATTAGTGTGCAAAGCTCAGAGTAAAATGATCAAAGCAGTCACATCCCTGGAATGAGAGAACAGCAGATTTGGGTTCCTTAAAGGGAAGGAAAAAGCCACTAGTGGAAGAGAATATAAAATAGCTTAAATACATTGTGCTCTATTGGTTCTTCTGCAAATATTTCACTGCATAGATGATAGGCAGATGATTTCCAGGGGGCAATTCATATCTTTAACAGTCTGACTGGTCTTGAGATGCCTGTCTCTCATTATAGGAAATGGAGGGCTGGGTGCCCTAGCATGATGTGGAATTTAACACCGGTGCTGTGAACACATGCTAGAAGACAGCTATTTGAGAGGTGTTTTGCTAAGATACCTGCCCAAGGCCATTCTGTTTACAAAGTACTTCCTCTCAGCAATTCAGAATTTGGGTTTGTGTCTCGCCTATCCATGAACTTGTTTTGGGGCGTCATTTTGTTAGATACCTACAAACGTCATCTCCTATCTATCTTCCGACTGTTATGACATATCAGAATTACTCTGTCAATTGACAGCAATCTGCTAAAAGTTGCAAGAGTCTTACAGTAGTGCTCAAGAAAAACACGTGAGGTTGGCATCATTTTCAATTGTATTCGAAATTCCAGCTATCTAGGTAGATGGGCACAATTAAGCTAAACACTATTACCTTAACCAGAAGCAGACATACCGCTTTTTTGCTTAGGGAAATGTTACTATGGCATCCTCTAAGGTCAGGATATTAGCAAACTAAGAGGCACAGAAGTTTCTGGTGGATTCCAAGTCACCCCACCCAAACAACTATTAATACAAGAAAAAAGTAAATCCCAGAAATTTGCCTCCATATTTATACAACACATATCTCCAGTATTCCTGTAAGTCAGAAGTGATTTTGTAGAGAACTGGCACAACATTAATCTAGTGGAGAAAAATTATTTTTCAAGCAGCTTATGAAAATGGCAAAATATAATTGCCTTAATGGCTGGTGCAGCTGCCTTACAGGAACTGCCTTCAGAGAATAAATAATTTCATTGCCACTAAAATATTTATTTTCCTCCCAAGCCTTCAGTTTGATTTTGTTTTTTAAATACTATTCTGCGTTTGGTGTGCTTTGGTTTTCTTCAGCACTATAGGTTCCATTTTTCAGTGGTAGGGTAGCAGGTCAGTTTTGTGTGAGATACTCAGGACTCATTTGTGTCATGAGGAAAAAGAAGGAAAGAATTAGTTTTAGAAAATCCAGATCAAAGCAGAGTCAGATTGCATATATGCATATCAAGACCAAGTTCAAAGAGTCAGACCCATCAAATTATGCATAGCTATCTTGTTTATGTGTGTGACTGTGTTACACACTTCTTTCCCATCCGTCACCCACTGTTAAGTGAGACTGCAAACTTGCAAACTACTATAAACATGTTTAAATTTAGCATCCTGAGTCTTTTTTATCAAGACACATGGTTAAATATGCGCAAGAACTGTGATATATGTATTACAGCATCACTGGGGCTTAAGACTGTCTGAAGTGCCTGCAAAGGGCTTCTCACAAGAAAATACTAAATACCACTTGAAGAAATGCACTGCCCTAAGAGGCAGCTGCAGTTACGTTATGAGCAGAGCTCTCTTGCACCACCTTTCATTCTTTGGAGAGCCTGGACAGGAAGCCCTCCTCTCTAATCCTTCCTACCACTTACTCTACATTACTTGCCAGTTTTGTTTGATTGTTTGTTTAAGCTTTCACTTTTGATGCTAAAAACCAAAACAGGCTAGATCCAGCTGAATGAACAATAAAATGTGTGGCAGCCCACCTTAACAAGTAATTGGCCAGCATGATTGTCAGTCCTACTCATCACAATGTTGCATGGGTAGTCTGCTCCTGGGAAACCTTGGGCCAGGTTGGAACCTAAATTTATAGCTATAAAAATGCATGGATAAATGTAGTATTTTGATGGGTTAGACAAATGCAAAGGCATTGGGAGTCTTGCACAGTCTTTCTGAAGGGAAAACGATGTCCAGCAAAGTGAATCTGGTTGGCTTCTACCCCCCATCTCCTAAATAGAGCTGATGTCAAGCTTTCCATGGGGGCGTCTGAATGGCTCTTACTGATACTTAAAATCACTTTACTTTCAAAAGAAAACAAAAAATGAAAAATAAAACCCAACAATGACAATAACAAAAATGCTTTCCACCTTCCTTAAAAATAACCCAGCAAAATCCAGTGTGTTCAAAATAGAGGTTATCCAAGTAAGGGCACTTCTACATGGCTATTGTCCTGATTTTCACAGCCTATAAAATAAGTAAGGAAGAAGGAGATATTTATGATGATCACACTAAACACAGGTTTTGCTTGTTGTTTTGTTGATACATACAAATACCTCCTAATGTTCAGATCCTGCAGGAAATTAGGTGTACTATTAGTCGTACAGCTGCCTAAGGTGACATGCTTATTTACACACAGGACCTAGAATTGGTTCCACTGAAATATCAACATATATTTTCTGTCTTTTTTCTTATTTATGCTTTTGACAAAATATTGATAGAAGTGCTGTAAGCCATACTCTGAATAGCTGCTTGCCTATGGACAGTGAGTGTGGCTGAGAGGGCTGCCTGCACATACCAGGGTGGCAAGCACTGGCTCTCCAGAGTGGCCACTTCTTCCCTTTGGGCAGATTATCACATAATCCCTGTAATATGGGAAATGAATGGGATAAGGTATAGAAGGATTTAAAACCCGTATTTCCGAACAAAAAGGCTCAGACAATAAGTTAAAGAGCATGAAACTAGCCTAATTTTATGCATACGCAAAAAGACTATATGCATCCAGAAAGCTGTGTGGAGCAGCTGGATAAGTGTTTTCTTGTTTGTGTGTTAAAAATGTCCCACTCTGAAGGGTTTCTGAACCTTGTCTATAAATTCATCACTGGAAAAGTGGTCCTTAAGAGAGGACATGCTGTGAGTCATGAAACTTCTCTTTGTAGTACTAAATCTAGTTCCAAAATGTTGGTTTGAACTCTCACATTAAAAAAAAAAAAAAATCTGAACTTATCTGAAAATTATAAAAATGAGGACATTAAAAATCTGTTACAGTTAATAAAATAACACTTCGTACTACAGGCACATGCATACTTAATTAGCCATCACAGGTAATCGGACTGATCTCAGTGAAGAATGGTTCAGTAAATACCCTGTAATTTGAAGTACAGGTGGTACAAAATTGGAGCTGCACTTTTCAGTGTATAATTCTTAAAAACTTAGATTTCTGTGACATGACTGATTAGGAACCAAATCTTTTTCATGAAAATCACTTCTGTCTTCTCCTGCCTCACACATCTCGGTTCCACGTTCACTGAAAATGTCATAAACTTTTCTTTTCTCTTTTCATATTTATTTTAATAAATATTTTTGAAAATTGATTTAAAGAAAACGCATTGTATAATTACACATCCAAAAACATTTCCAAATTTTCCAAAACATTTTGTTTCACAAAACCCGACAATGCAAAATGAAATGCCCATTTGGTGGGATTTGTGTATACTGGTCCCCCAATGATGTAGGTTGCTTCCAGTGCATACTCCCATTGGTGTCTTGCACCTTGCATCCCTCCACAACTTTGAAATCTATGGATCCTGTCCTCCTGCAAAACTGTGAGAGCCATGTCCTCTTTGTCCTTCATTTGTATGCTGACATTAAAGGTGTACCTTCCATGAATTAAAATACAAAATCACTCTGCGGACGCAAACTAGGTAGTATGTCGTGACTGAATAGTTTGGGGAAACTTAACATGCTACCAGCATCTCATTGCAACAGTATTTCATGCCATAACATTTTTTTATTTCATGAGTATTTTCATCTTTCTTGCTTTAACTTGCATAAATGAATAAATGCATAGAAACCACTAATGATAAGCCCTAAATTAAAACTAAGCTCACCAACTTGACATTTACTTTTTAAAATATGTATGAGGCAATTCCTCTGATCTCATTTTTATACACTTACAAACTCATACACTCACCAGTTATTTGTGTTTCTGTGCCAAGTACAGTAATGAGTACAGACTTCCTCCTTCTAATGCTGAAATCCTTTAAACAATCATGAAAGCTTGAGGATCAAGGTCTTAAATTGACCTCAAGAGATTGCCTATCATGAATAATCAAATACTTCTAGACTTTGTCCCATTCAGCCACAGAAATTGGTTCATGCTTTTATCCCTCATTCTGTATGCTTTATAAAAATACAAAGATTTTTTTTTTTATCTCCTTTTTTTTTTTCTCAAGTTATTTATTCAGGGAAGGTCGTGGGCATTGTATGCAGTTGAAAAAAAAAAAGATGCAAAGGAGTAGCACCAAATAATAAAGCATCCTTCTTACATTTTTTTAAAAGACGTAAATTGTATCTTAACATCGCTTACCTTCTAAGTGCATATTTGTCTTGATTTTTTAGATCTTGAGATTTATTAGAAAAGCCAAAGCCATCTCCACATGGTGTGATGGTGTTTTGGTTTTAATAAAAATAACATTGTCAAGGTATGGTGGGGTTTAAATTTCTGAGAAACAATGTCGTTTTCAGGTGACCAGGCAGAAATGATTTTGATTTTCCCACCATGAGTGAGTGCATCATGAGCAATGCTATTTGCTGTCTTTCTGAGGCACTTCAGGATCTGCTGGGCAACTGATGGCTTCATCCAGTTTCATTCAGTACAGTCTTTGAAAACTTGTGCCATTAGAACAAATAAATTGCTCTTCTATGTTGTTGGGGTGTGTGTGTAATAGAAAATGGGGTTTGAAGAATGCTGACTCATTACTCAGCATTGTACATGTCTAGAGTATATCTGTTTTCTCGCTACGAAGATCAAAGACAAGCAGAGGAAACTGAGAGCCATGTAACAAGCCAAACTTGTGGGCCATTGGAGGTTTGATATCTTTCTAGGCTTAGAGATGATCCCTTACAGTGCTTGTGACACCACTGAAGTTTATGGTTTAAATGAACAATGCTTCAAGACTTAAAAGAGTTGCAGAATTTTGTTCTTTATCTGCTGTAAAACGTGTATTTACTGCTTTCCATCTGTGGTCCCTCCATTGCTCCATTACCATAGCCATATGGAAGCTTAAAGTCATGAATTTATTTATTGTCTCAATACTCCCACAAGTTTAAAAGATGCTGTCATCCCCATTTATGAGGGAGGGAGCTTAGCCATGTTTACACAGTCAGACAAACACAGCTTTAAGTCTAAGCTTGCCCATCATTCTTTACAAGCGAGCGTGCCCTCAGCTGCAGAGTCAGGCTGATTGCAATGCTTTTGCAAGTACCCATGCTTCGAGCACATCCACCGGGACAGAGCTCAGACTTTTTCTCAGGCCATTGGAACAGATGGGGCAGAGAGAGAACAAACAAACCTGTCTACCAGCAAATACCTCTGACCACACAGTGTGTGGTTTTACAACTAAATGGCAGCCAGGGATGTGGATATTATCACATGGAGCTCAGTGTAAGAAACCTTCAGGCAAGCCAGCACCTAACCTCACTTGTACATTACCTGTGATTGTTTGCTCAGGGTCATAAAGGAAATTGCTGTACAAGAAGTCTAATGTAGACCTCTAATAGTGAACTATTTACCCCTTCAGCCTTCTGCTCTTGATACCTAAATTCTGTAACAGCCCTCATTCAGACTCGGTGTTCTTTCTTTGATTACACTGAGGTCAAGAGCAAATGTGTGGTGCAGAGTCCCAAGATACTTAATTTGTAAATAGCTGCTGCTGTTGTCTGAAAATGTGCATGGGGCTTAGAATGAACTGAAGCAGTTTTGAAGATCAGAAAAGTGTATCAGCTTCTGTGTGGACTTTTAGCATAGAGGAGGTCAGGGGCTGTGGCTGTGGACCAGAAGCTGGTCTGGGGTTATGATAACTGATTAGGAAGTGAATACAGCATGGGATATGACATGAGAAATTTCTGCACATGACGATGTGAGAAGCTGACAAAATTTCAGATAGCTCTGTAAAGGACAGCTGGATCTTGCAGTAGGTAAAGGAGGAGTTATGTGATAAATGGTTGAATTTCACAGGTAATTGAAGGGGGGTACTGGGGACATTTTGCAGGCAAACATACCTAGATGACCCTATCAGTAGTACCATAATAAGGCCGAGATTCCTTAGAAATATCAAATTTGGGTATAGCTGTAGCAAAGCTGGGACAAATTGGGAAAAAGTAATTTGGGCTGAGTTGTTTATAGAAGAAGAGATGAACAAAGAAAGCAAGGTCCAAGCATGGTAAAAGGGAGGGTCAAGAACAGGAAAGGGGATAAAGATATATGCAACTGGTGTAATCAGGTCTGTTTAGGGGTACTGTCTTGATTGCCACAGCCTAATTAGGACAGTAAATCAAGCTTGTGGGGCCACACCACACAAGTCCAACATGCCTCTGCAGTCAGGAAGAAGAGGGAAGATGGGGAGAAGCTTTCCTGTTTGGGCAGGGGAGCACTCAGATATATAACCATTGTGGTACCATCAGGACCATGCCAGGCCTAACAGCATCACCATCTACTCATCACTTCCTAACAAAGCGCAGAGCAACACACTGGAAAAATATATGAGCCTTGGGAATAAGTAAGCAGATGGGGTTATAGCAGAAGTTCCTTTCAGTAATTTTTTACTGGAATGATGATGGTCTTTCTCTAAAAGTACCTGTGCTTGATCTGATGTGTCACTGGAAGGATTATATCTAAGCTAAACAAACATTAGCTCTTCCATGCAAACATGTTATCATAATACATTTCTTAGGAAGTGAACTCAAGTGAGTATACATGCTGTTTCATTTAAGCAGACTACTGCAGCCTCCCCCTTGGGACAAAGTGGGCATCTCCCAATGTTTTGCATACCTTAATCCTACAGAGTTCATAGATTCATTGAATCATAGATTCAGCTAGGTTGGAAAAGACCTTTAAGATCATCGAGACCAATCTTTACCCCAGCATAGCCAAGACCACCACTAAACCATGCCACTGAGGGTCTCATCTACACTGTTTGTGGACACTTCCAGGGATGATGATTCCACCACTTCCCTGCACAGTCAATTCCAATGCTTGATCACGCTTTCAGTGAAGAAATTTTTCCAGTCTAAACCTCCCCTGGTGCAACTTGAGGCTGCTACCCCTTGTCCTATCTTATCTTCTTGTTGTTTACTTTCTTACTTTGGCCTGTTTGTTTCTCTTAAGTATATATTTGTTTTGTTACTTATTTTATTTTCTGCCCTTAGTAACATCTTTCTTTCTCTTTTCTATTTAAATATGACTAAATGACACTCGGGGAAGCTAGATGGTATCCATTACTGTACACTTTTTTTTGTCCAAGACAGAGAATGTACTGAAGCAACTGATTCTTACTTTCTGTTTAAGCTAGGTAGCTATACACTGCAATGTTCCCAAGTCACTGGAGGCCAGCTTTGCTTGGAAAGGTATTGCTCCTTTGTTGGAACAAAACCTGGAATTTCTGCAGACATTCACCTTTCCAGATCATCTGTCTCTGGAATGAAGCTGTTTGAAAGAATAGTGCTAGTAATACAGACTTGGTTTAGTTGCTAAAGTTTCCTGCTTCTGTAAAGTAGGAAACTTTTTCACCTGAAAGATGTCTGTGAAATTCGGATGTTCTCATGCCTGGGAATTAGTGGGCAATTTGCACAAAAATTCAGTTTTCAGAGAAGTCATCTGTGTGGCACTGATAAATATCATGCAGTAAAGTATTTTGCCTCCTCAGCATTTCTGCCTCCATTACACAAGCAAATCTATTTCATTCAAAATTGTAGATTGGCTAGCTCTTCCTTATACCATAAATAAAATCAGTTTTCCTGCCTTAATAACTAAAACACACAAAAACTAGAAAATACAAATGGTGCTCTCTTCTGTTTGGATCAGGATCTGCTGTAATACAGAAAACCATAAAGAAGGGCTCAGGAAGTTTTGTAAAGTTCCCTTTCCAGATCACTCCATCAGGTCTCAGGAAGAAGACCAACCATAATTCAGGGAGTAGTTTCTGTAGCAGTATTGAGTCCCCAGTTGGAAACCTCCATCCCAGTAATGGAGAGAGTTAAAATAATAAACATTTGAATATTTCTTAACATTCTGACTAGCAGAAGTGTTTAGCAGAGAAAAAGGAATGAAGCAATTGATCTTTCATCGCAAATGATATCTGATGGCATATTGGGAGTTGATGAGAGGCTTTTGTGCTGTAGATTTTTTCATATGTGTCTGTCAGTGTGGAACTATTTCCCAAGCCTTAATGAACCATTAAAGTGCAGCAGCTATGGCAGCTTATTCTTGAGCTCTCTAATACCTTCTCTACCATTAAGGATGGTTGCTTGTAAATGGGGATTTATTTTCTTTGCATTTTTTTTCTATAGATATTTGATTTATAACATATCATTCCTCAAATTGTGTTTAATATACTTGCAAAGCCTTTGTAAACATACTTTCATTGAATTCCATGGGAGAGGAGAGAGCTGATTAAGGTTCACATTAGCCAGGAAAATAAAACAACAAGAAAGATTTTCCTGAAGGAAATGAGGAATTTACATAAATGCAGTCCATTTTGTGTGACTTCAGCAGGAAAGCTGCATGGGAGGGAGCTACTAATTCCATCAGTAAAGAAGTTGTATACATGCTTCAGAATGCTTTCATTGAATCCATCTGTTCTGTCCATAGACAAAACTATGAAGTAAATGGAAAAAAGAAAGTAAATGGAAAAAAGAAAGTAAATGGAAAAAAGAAAGTAAATGAAAAGAGCCAAAGAAACAAACCAGTATGTTTTAGACCCTATTGGTGGCAGAGAAGATCACCCTTCCCAGGCCCATGTAGCATATTTTGTGTTTCAAAAGCAGCTGCGTAATGAAGGGAGAAAAAAAAGCCATTGCATGTCAGTGCTAGCCAACAACGGGTCACCCATTTTGCTCAGACACAAGACTGTCCCTGGGGACACCAGCAGCTTGGCTTCTATTCTTTGCTCACCACTCTTATCTGCCCAGTTCATTTCATAAAGCTTGCGTATTGCGCTTTGCAAAGGCTTTCAACTGTGTTTACACAAAATTCAAATGATCTCACCAAGTCCTGCTAGATACAAAGTTCTATATTAATTTCTACAAAATATATCCCATCTTACTGTTTGTTTAGAAAATTTAAAACATAGACCTTAAAAAAATTAAATTTAGATACGTTATGGTTATAAAAATAACCTTATCTTCATAAATCAGGAGAGGGCTGACATACATCTGCATGTATGCATACATTTCCCTAGATGTATAAATGATCACTTGTTTCTTTCTCCCCAGCAGCTAGACATGAGGGAGAGCAGAGGACCGGGGAGTGGTTCTGAGTGCCTGAAGTGCAGCTGCCATTTGTCAGCCACATTAGGCCATAATCCCCATAATCCAGAAGATTTTGTTGTTGGCTTTTAAATACTGGAAAGGCTGTTGGATTTCTACACTAAATTCAATGGATATTAGAATCATAGACTCATAGAATGGTTAGGGTTGGAAAGGACCTGAAGACCATCAAGTTCCAACCGCCCTGCCGTGAGCAGGGGCACCTCACACTAAACCATATCACCCAAGGCTCCATCCAACCTGGTCTTCAACACCGCCAGGGATGGGGCATTCACAGCTTCCTTGGGCAACCCATTCCAGTGCCTCACCACCCTCACAGTAAAGAACTTCTTCCTCATATCTAACCTAAACTTCTCCTGTTTAAATTTGAACCCGTTACCCCTTGTCCTATCACTTTGCATAGTGTTTAAAGTAATAGTTTGGGGTTTTTTAGTTTGAAATGTGAATAGGAACACTGTAAAGCTAAAGAATAACCTTAGGACTATGTTCTTTGACTGGTAGATATCAGAAGTAAATCCAGATTTGGTATCTGCTTTTCTGAAGAACATATAATGATTATCCACTGACTGGCTAGCTATAGAAGTGTGTTAGCAGATAGTTTTCAGGAATTTTTTGTATTCCTGCATTTTCTATGCACAAGACATAAAAAAATAAAAAAAAAAATAAATAAACTGTCTTGTCATAATGGCTTAACCATCATTTAATAAAATACTAACAGTGCCAGGTATGCTGAACTGCTTCCTATGAGATCTCCAGCAGCAGACCCAGCCACAGCTTGAGGCATTTCCCAACAATGTGTCAAATGATCAGTCTGTCACAGCACCAATATTTACCTCCTTAAGGCAGGTCTTTCATCATATGGGAAATGACAGAGTTGCTGAGCTAAGCCAAAACAGTTTGAAGTGATGTGTATTAATTTAAGATTGCACCTAAGTGATATCTGTTCCTTCAAAATTCCATTACAGCTGCATAACGCATGCTTAGCTACTTATTTCATTAAAATCTGGTTTTCATATGTCAATTGTCCCAGTCCTTCCAGAAATGTCCAGTGAATATTTATTAGTTACTTCACCTTCACATGTCCTGGGCAATCTCTACTTCTTTATACCCATTTCCTTCTAACAGCAATTTAATACTCTGAAAGAAATGAGTAATGGGAAAGAATATTTCTGTTGCATGCATGATAAATTAAAAGCATCTATTTTTCTCATAAAGATGCAGCAGTTTTAGTACTCCAAGAGGCTTATTCCTTTCTCTCCAAGTTTCTATACAGGAGGTTAAACTTGGCTTGGAAGCATAGTAATTTCCCCTAACATTTTAGAGCTGCCAGATTATAACAAGAGTGCTTTCAGAAATCTAATTGCTTAGGCATAGATGTTTGTCAAGTTTGGTCAACAGCGGCCAAGCAGAATGGACTGAGATCTGCACCTCTGGGTACATCAGTGTTATTTCAGCCATAATCTGGAGTCTAACTGGGCTAAAAACTTTAAGGCCATGAAGCTGACGGAAGGTTTAGGAGTTTTAAGGCTTGGGACCTGTCTGCAGGAAAAACTCAAGGGTGAAAACTAAAACTGAAGGGCTCCAACAGAAAGAAGGATCAAAGCCTAACCAAGTGGAGCAGATGTTGACAGAAGAAAAAAGACTAAAGAAGAATGGGGGAAGGGAAAAGGAGTGCCAAAAAGAGGTAGAGTAAGCCATTTCAGAATTCAGTATTTGTTAGTAGTACTAAACCCAACAACCAGTGCATTCTTCTGAACTGCTTACTGACAATATTAATTGTTACCTATATATGTATTAAGGACTCTTGCAACAAAAGTAAGTCCTACCAGAGCCGTAGCTGCAGTACACCAAAGGCAAAACAAGGTGCCTGCTCGCTGAGGACAGAAGCAGCTTGGGAGCCTTCCCAAAACAGTGAGGCTGGCACATGCACACTCACCAGTGTTGCTTCTAATTGATCATATACCTTCTGATCAGACTCAGAAGCTAGGAGAGAAGGTAGGAGAGTTCACAATAAATTTAAGGGACAAACTTCTCCTAGTGACAAAGTGCATTAAATTACCAGATAATGAGGAAACTGGAGATAAAGAAAATTTTTAAGGGGGGTTCTGGCTAGTGGATGGAACTGTAGAAATAAAGAAATGCACAACCCCTGGGATCTCTTAGAAGAGGAGAAGCAGTGGTTATCAACAGTACAAATACAAAACCTCAGAATGTAGGAAAATGCTGGAATTAGCACTGGCCACAAAAATTTATTTCATTTCTCTTGGTATGAAATATGATGATGATGTCTTAGGTGCATGATTTTCTGTGTATTTTCTATGATTTCCAGCTTCCCATTGCTCACGACATGGATGGTAGTCATTGAAAGGACAGCTATTTGGATTCTTGTGTAATCTTTGCAAAGTTACATTCATTGAGATCTGCTACAGAAAGTGCATAAAATGAGCTGTTGTTATCTAGAACCTTCTGAGCATGTATGAACAGCTATTTTCTTCACAAAATTTGTGCAAGCTTTAATGGATAAAGCAAAAAGCATGCCCCTGATATGAAGGTCACCTCTCTTCCGAAGTCAAGTGCCTTTAATGCATGAGTACAGTGGGCTTTTCAAAGCCCATTAAATGTTTAAACATACAAAAGCAATGTACCTTACCTAATCTTGTCCTCAGAAAAAGACTATTTTTTTGGAAAAGAGCAAAATTGGTGTGATCTGAGACAGACATTCAGTATGGAAGATGTCAGCCTGAATGTTTTATATTAGAATGAATGAACAAAAGCATTTACACAGAAATAGAGGGTCAAGCTGACACCCTAATCTATAAAGAGCAAGTCGTCTCCATGTAAGTGCATAACCAGGGAGCAATTTTAGAAGCAGAGCTCCAGTTCACCCAACATTTGCAGATATTAAAAAAGAGTACATGTACAGTATCTATCTGAACCTATTTACTGTTGCATTGTGCTGCTGCGAAGAGCTTTAAGATACCAATTCAATGTTCTGTTATTGGCAGTGATAAAGTCATACGAGTTGTTCCTGAGAGCAAAAGGGAAACACAGATCCTGAGGGCTGCATTTAACAGGCTTAAGGTGAGTATTATTATCTTCATTTTCATTTTCTGATCTTTGTTAGAGACTGTAGTGAATTGACTGACATGCCTTTCATTTTGCACTTCAAGGTATTTTATATACTGAAAAGCAGCCTTTGCCCATTAAATTCCTAATTTCCCAATAAAATAGCATAGGAATTGGATTCACCATGCCTAACAGTTTTAACAAGAAACACTTATTGCCTTAAAATAATAGAGGTGCCATACTTAGAAATTTGCTTTTTTTGCTCTTCCACTTCTTGCTAGCATACATAGTTGCATGCTTCATTATCTGGCTGATGGTTTTATTTAAAACACTGAGTTAATTCAAGATGTGAACACACATGGGAGTAGGAAAAAGGAAGTGGCTTCAGTTTTAGACTCTCTCTGGCAGAATAATTTTCTAAGGGGCGGTTAAGAGTGTCTACAAGTCTCACTAGCAAGCCAGAAACTTTCTTCCCTGGCCTTTTCCTGCAGATATAAATGAAAAGCAATGGTGCCACTGTAGCAGCAAGCATGAAACCACTCTGCAGTGTGCTGCTTTGCTGGCACAGCTAATGAAGGCATAGGCAGCCTTTCCACAGCATGTGGTCCATTATGTCAGAGGAGGATGGGGAGTACCTGTAATACATGTCTTTGGCTCTTGTGACAGTATGGGAAATACCACACCATTCACATGTGCTGCCCTCAGGCTCTGGGAGAGGTACAAGCCTCATTAATAGTCTCCAAAATACAGCCCAGCCAGAGCAGATCCAGGGAAGTAACAGCTTGATGACTATGTTGAGTTCATTCCAGGAGCTGAACACGAGTCCCAGACTCTGTCTCTTCCCCTGTGTTAGTTCATAGTCTGCTTGAGCCTGACAGGCAATAGTTGGCTTTTCCCTGCGCCTATGAAGGTGAATGAGTTTGGTGGCAGCCTTACAGGCAGCATGGGCACAAACTAAAGTCATTTGGTGCAGCAAACTCAAGCCTTCATTTGTCTGGCTGAAAAGAGTTCTGTGGACATAGACAAAGGAAGGTGATAACTTTGGCAGTCCTGTGACATGCATTTTTGGGTCACAGAACACCAGTCACATCCTGGGAGCATGTGCAAAAAACCTCTGGACTGCTCATTGTCTTCAAGGACAGCAAAATATTAGGCAGCCTGTGATGTATCTCTGTCTTCATTGTTGAAACCTCCTGTAAATGACTGTGTTCTCACTGAGGCAAAGAATGAAGGTGCATGTGATTTTCTAGTCTAATAGTTAACATCTGGGATACAAGTAAATCAAATCTCAGTCTACATATCAAATCAAGCAAAATGAAGATCTCAGAGGAGCTCTCACACCTCATGAAAAGCATTCCATCTTTCTGTTATGACAAAGCCTTCTTGCTACCATTTTTTAAGGAAGTGGACAGAGCTACTTGAGGTACCTCAGCCCAGGAGAAGGCTTAATGCAGTCAAGACATGGATGCCTTACTAGCTTTAAGTAGGACAGCTAAGGCTGTTTTCATCACCTCTGTGCTTCTTAATGACATGTTCAGTGAGTTCCCCACTCAAGATGATGTCTTTTGTAAATTCCATTCTCGAGACATCCAACCAGTGCACAATGCATGAGGAATTTTAGTGTTCAACAGAGGCAGTGTTGCAATGCTATGTATTACAGTACTTTCTACTGTAATACCCAACTCTCTTAGAGGATATTGTCTTATATTTGTTTCTGCAGTGCTTACTAAGGGCCTGGCCCTCAACTGTGAATGTTACTGTAATACCCCAAAAAGGATAATTGTTTTACTCCCAATTAGGAAAAAAAAAAATCCATCCATACATCCATAAACCCAAGAAATACATGTGGAAGCTGGTATTTGCATTAATTTCTTCTCCCTGATGCTGGAACATGGAGACCACATGTGCTTTTTCCTTTCTCCTCATATTGCAAACTCTGCGAAGCAAAAGAGTTACTCACCTTCCTGCAACTGTTTCTCATTACAAAGCTCCCTTAGGCTCACAGAAAGAGATTCCTTCACCCAATTCCATCAAAGTGGGAGCAGTAGAAACGTGAATAAATAATTGCATGTTATAACTGAGAGCAGGATAATAAAATTTTGGGAAACTGCATTGGAATCTGACAAGCTCATTAGAATGTGATTGATTCTGATGAGGTAGTAAGCTGAGGAGGCTGAAAGGAAGATTCGAAAAAGAGAGAGTACTGACACCCAGTTGCATGAAAACAGGATGGATTTAGCTGCATTTTGGGTCTTGGAGCTCTTCCATCTACATTGGGTCAGAGAGAAAGAGACATCTGGAGGGCTAACATGGAATGGGAATGTTTAACATTAATTTATCATTATTTTATCCCTCCCCCCCAAAAAATCTAAAATTATTCACTTATGAAGGATTGGATCAACAATGACACTTATTAGAAGTGCCAAGTACTCACAATACCAGCAACAATCAGTAGCAGCTGCAAGTCATCAGCTCACATGAAGAACCATGTAGTTAGAGTGCTTCAATTTTTTAAGTCTTCTTGTCAGTCTCCACAGTCTTTCCCGCATTTCCAGGCTTCCAGAGTTGGAAACTGAACTGACAGAGGACTTATATTCAGCTTTTTAAACATGAGTCTTTAAGTGCAATGATGATGATGTGCTCAGGAAAAAATAGAAGACAGTAAACCAAAAAAACACCCTAAACCTTAAAGTGAAAAATAAGCTAGAAACAAAGCACAGATATAGTCCTGATGCTGCCATAGCACAGTATGCCTGATGAATAACAGAGAGATGAACAGAGGGGTCAACAGAGATGCACCGATTACTGTAATTACAAGGACTGCACTTTGGATTTTTATATATTAGAATAAGTAAACCAGAACTGGTTTAAGACTCATCTCTTTTGAACCCATTTTGGTTTGAGCAGTAAATTAATACCAACCTGTCATATTGCTCACATGCTCTGTTCCTCAAGGGAAAAATAAAGCTGGAACTAGGATCCTTCCAAGACACAGCAGTTTTGTATATTTATAACCATCAAATAGCACCCATTTCACTTTTTTTCCAGAGAAAGTGTTTTGGGATTAACTGCAAGTAGTTGGTCTATTGAAGAATGTTAATGTTTTATTTAAAGCCATTTGAAGACTTCAACCTGAGTTATTATATGGCCTGACAATATTCTCCACCATTGTCAGTAATAGAAGAACAAGAAAAGCCAGTGAAAATAAAAGTTGCATCACTTTCGTTCTCAAAGTGAGAATGATACCTGCACTTGGGTTTAAATTGAGACATATGTTTCCCTGTGCTGACACGCTGGTCTAATAGAGATAAGGTATCTTTCAAAAGTACCAAAAGTCACATTGTCTAGCAATGTCAGGATTAGTCTCCATTAGTCAACCCATAGAAACAGAGGTACTGAAGTGCAAAAGTCAAGCGTGGGTTTGCCGCAGTGTGATCCATGCACAACTTAAATGTTTTGAAAAAACTCCCAGGACAATGCAAACACAGAGTAGACTCTGCACAGATGGATTGTATTCTTGTTGCAAGATTTTCCTTGCATACAAAGAACCATCTATGCTGGTAAGGAAACAGAAGACACTGCCTCCTGTCCCATGCTCCCTCCTCACTGTGCCTAATGGAGGAAGCTTTACCATAGGCCCATAGTGGTCTGTGTTTATCCCAGCTATTTCCTTCTGCCTTTAAAGTCTACACTTATAAGGCAGAGTCACAAAGCCTTGGTTTCTGGCCTTTCACAATCCAAAGAGTTAAAAGGCAAACTTATCTCTGATGTTTAAATGAGTGTATCCTTCTGAAAGGCTTTATCACAAAGAAGTTTGAAAAAATTATCCTGATGGTACTATTACAAAGCAGTGTATTTTGGTGTCTGGCAGAGAACAAAGCAAATGCAAAGATACCCCTTTTTATTACCCACTAATCTGGACAAAAGGAAAATGATGAGGAAGAAAATAAATGGGTGCTGAAAAGAGTAGCAGTGTATCTTTCACTCATTTTATCTGCCACTTCCTTAATGACCGTGATAAACACTGGGGTTTTTTCCTGAGTATACTTTGTCACTTACAGTCTGCTCTAGTTGCTTTCTTTCTGAAAGAAACACAAGGGCAGGGGGAAAGAAGTGGGGAGAGCTTTGCCTTCTTCCACCATAATACCAATGCTGTAGAAGTTAATTGGTTGCATGGTCCATCCCTTTTGGGAAGAGGATCAGACACAAAATGAGTCCTTTTTTGAATGAGCATTTACAGAAACCTACACTTGAGACATCCTTGAAGGATCATCTTGGAAGTGGCTGTATGTCCTGATGTGTTTGAAGTATCTTAGAATATGCCTCCAGTAATTAACTTGGGCAGCAGTGGCAGTCTAGCCACAGCGTAAGCAACAAAACTCAAAGAAGAAGCTAGATGATTACTGAGAGGCTTTAATCCACATGGAAGCCTTTTGATCTCAAACAGGACTGCTCTTCTACCAATACCTGAGCTGTAATGTTAACTCATACACTTTTACAGAAGGTGTAATCCCTTTAGACTTTAAATTTAGCATCTGGAGCTACTTAGGAGGAATTTTTGCCCCACCTTTTTTTAAGGAAAACAAAAAGTCCATATAATGTTCAGTGTAGTAAACCCCTGAAACCTGCCTGAAGTATATAGGCTCTGCTACATTACAAATGCCAGTGCCTATACTGAGTGAATAATGGATAATGAATGTTTCATTCCACACATTTAACTTTTGGTTCTTGAATTACCCAAAGGCAAATCATATTAGTCATAATCACTTGCTGAGTAATTTCCACAAATTAGTTCTGGTCTGTAGCTCCATTGCCCACAGTGCTTTGTTATTAATCATTATTATAAATTGATTCCTTCATCGTCTGGTTCTGTTAACTTGTATGTGACAAAATATTGCTTTTTTCCCTGTTGGGGTGGACACAGCATGTAGACCTGCAATGGCAGTGAAAATAGGCAGACCCACAGGTTAAAATTTGTCTGCTATGAATTCCGAAAAGTTGCTTAAGCTTGCATGTATTCAACCAATAAACTCATCCACAGTAATGAAGCAAAAAGCCTAAATGTACTGAGTCTGATGGACCACCATCCCGATCTGCAAAGCAGCTTCAGTTGGTTCTGGCAATGACTGCTCTCCTTCCAGTCAGGAAGAGCAGGGGCTTGAGAGCTCCTAAACATTGTGCAGTGCCATGTAAGGAACAACTTCTCAGGGCAGTAGGGGTGTCTGAGGTAGTAAGAAATGATACAGGCATGGAAGAGAGCACCATGCTCTTTTTGAGGCAGGACATGCCAGTTTCTGGTTTTTACCAAGTGACAAATGTAGTAGCAGCTGGAGGTTTCTTTCCATTTCTATGGGGAAGAAAAACAAAAACCTGGTAACTGTGCTCAGCAAACCACCCCAGAACCTTGAACACCTTTCCCACAGTCCCTGTGCTAAAGACCACTAGAGCAGATATGAGTGAGTATGACATGGGTGAATGATGGTGGAGCTCCTCCTCCAACTTTCATGTAAGAATACAAGTGCTTTGCGTAGCACTGTTAAGGAACATTTTCATGTGGTTGTGATAAACTAAAACGCAGCAAATTCTTTATCAATTCAAGTACAAAATCATGGAGTTATTTATTTTCCTAGCTATAGATCACTGTCACAGTGATTTTTGGACTGGCTGCTTGCTGCTCTAACACAATTACAGCCACCAATCTTAAATTTTAGATGTTCTGCTGCAGTCCTTTGCTCTTAAAATACTCTCTCTTTTTGTAGATACATTACAAATCTTTGTTTCTGACCATGTTGAAGACCAGAAATACATTTTTGCAGGAAAATGATTACACTAATCAACAAGCAAAAGAAATATTTAGCATGTTAGTAGCACAATGCCCTGAGTATTGCAGAACTGCCTGTTCTCTGTCCCTCGGGCTCCTCTTGTCCGTCCATTGTCCCTGTGCTTCATACACCTCTCCAATGATTGGCTATTGTCTGCTACTCATTCTTGTTTAGAAGACGATTTGAGGAGCCTGTTGCTGATTTATGAGCCCTTTAATGGTTTTAATTCTGTTGGACCTCACTGACAGAAACAAATGTCACATTCCCAAGTGCTTTGCAATGAAACCAGGATTTGCTCAGGTCCTCAGACCCAACAGATTCTGTTTATCTGCTCTGGAATTCTCCTTTGTAAGCGTTATTTTTGAAGCACTACTTCATTTGAGCCTTGACTGATAACTTCTACTTCACCGGTGATCTACAAGCACTTTTTATCACACATGCCTGACTGGAATCGAGGCTGTTTGTATAGGTGGCAAAAAAAGCTACTGCTCTGTGAACATTCCTGGCATAATAGAGTTACACCACTCATTCTTCAGTAGCTTTTACAAAAGAAATTCCTTACTTTAACACTTCTTTAACTTTGGGAGCAGCCAGCCTAGCAGGCCTTGAAGCCACAGCTCCATTCCCTTTTGTTTGTTTTCTAGCCCTTACAGCAGCTGCTTATCCTTTGTAATCCCTGAATTGATCCTGTCATTGCAGTTCAGGGAATCAGAAAAATATCTCGTGGGGGAAAAGAATCACTTGGCTATAAATCTGATAGTTTATAGCTCCATAGGCAAATGCTGAAAAAAGGCTTCAGAGAACAAAAGTCCATCTGAAAATGCAGTAAGAAAGCCTCTCTGCCCAAATGAAGCTATTCTTACTTCATGGAAGGAAAGAATTACCTCAGTAGCCAGGACTATGTGTATTTTGCTTTGCACATACAGTAAATATATCTACATAGTCAGGTGCTTCAGTCGCCAGTCCAGATTTTACCCTAATTCATAGTTAGGGTTCCAGTCAGATATGCTTAAAATATTTCAGATACACAGGGAACATCAGTGACAACAGAAATTATTCATCAGTATATCAAAATACACATCTGTAAACCACTTGCCAGTCTCAGAAGGAAAATGTTCCAGGAAAACTTGAGTAGGAATATGCAAGATAGAACAGGAGAGCCCATGTAGAGAGTATATTGTTCTCACAAGACAAAGAAAGAGTGAACTTTCTGGACTGGGAGGAATCTGCTTCCTCTTTTACTAGTGAGGAAGCCTGAGCTCAACAAAGTCATCAGCGTAACACCAGTGGGAGCAGGATTAGACCCAGGGATTACTATTCCATTTCTCATGCAGTGCAGCAACAACTACAAAATGAACCAAGCCATAAACAGTTTAATAACAAAATAGGGATTTGGTTGGGTCTTCTTAATGAGTCTGTTAAAGACTGTTTCACATCTGTCAAATATACTTAGCCCAGTGGCATCTGTATTTGTAAGAATGGATGTTCAATTACTGCATAATAGTGTATGTGTTTTTCCTCAGCAACTCTCTTGAGGATAGCCTGTGACTTCTTTTCCGCAGTATAGAGCCCTGTGTAAAATTATACCAGTGTAAGCAGAGTGGCAAGACCATTACTGTGTTACAGTTCCACAAAGATCTGCAAAACTCAAAACTTCAAGCTGTGCATTGTTCGCATTCTGTTCCTGCCAGTGTTATGGCTGCTGCAATCCTATGAATCAATCTTGATTTATTGGCACAATTATTCTTTCCAGCCCACTGAAAAGCAAATAAATACTGAAAAGTTAGAGCCAATTAAATGTCTAGTGTGCTCAATCAGAAACTTAAATTACTTTCACCAGCAACTAGGACTACCTTGTAAGTCCTTCTAGAAAGCACAGGGAATCCCACACTTAATTGCCGCTGGAGCATGTTGCTGCGCATAAAGGGCAGCTGAAGGAGATTTGCAGTCAGGACTGCCAATTAAGGAACTTAATGGGCAGGAGCAAGTGAGGATGAAATCAGTCCTGATCCTGAAAACATTTGCAAGAGTGAAGACATTAAGGGGGAGCCATTCTACACTTTCCAGGTGAACTTCATCACAGCTATAATTATCCACCAGTGTCAGAGTCAACAGGAATCATTCCTCCTTCATTCTTTTCTTTGTAAAGGTACCAAAAGAAGCCTAAAATTCTGTTGCACACTATGCATGTGTATATGAGGGATATTTCTTGTACATAATGTGATGAAACCTTCTGTAGTCAGACCTCTTACATCAGTGAGAGTACAGCAGTTTCTGCTTCTCCTATTCTCTACCTTGTATTATCAGATTTCTAACTGAAAACAT
>JAOEHY010029742.1:0-23374 GCA_025447955.1 Psilopsiagon aurifrons | reverse complement strand
TTACATCAGTGAGAGTACAGCAGTTTCTGCTTCTCCTATTCTCTACCTTGTATTATCAGATTTCTAACTGAAAACATATCTAATGATATGCTTAGGGTGTTTATGTGTTTATACACAAGCATATGGATGTAAATGGAAAGCATATCCTGAGAGAGCCTATGACGTGCTGATAGAGCCCATGAGCAAAGAGGACCACTGCTAACATTACTGACCGTGCTTTCCCTCTTACAAGACCCTCAGAAATGCCAAGCCGTTTCAGCTGATAGCATCATAACAATAATTATACTCTGAACTTTATAATTGACAGAATTTCTCAAAGAATTCCGTTCACAGTGATATTAATGACAAGACCAGCTTTGGTGCATGTATTGCTGTATACAACTCAGTAAGTATAATAACTGGAATTGCCAGGTAGTAAAGCATAACAAAATTGATGTCTTCATGGGTTATAACACAGATAAATCATATAAACAATTTTGTCCAGATACTGAATGTAAATCATGGCAGAGTTATTCTAGTTATTTTCAATGACAGGCGTCAATCATCTCTTTTGATTGATACATGATCACAGTCCTGATGAGAAGTTTAAACATCTTCCATTCAGGCTAAATGGAAGAAGAAATTAAACCCCTGTTTATGAAAGAGGAGTGAGGAACAAGTGGAGGCTACTGCCCAAGAAAACAGCTTTAATTACAAAGTATGATCCAGACTAAGCCTGGTGGTCTGAAAAAAAACCCAGGGATTTTTTTCAGTGATTTGAATGAAAAAAAAGGGACTATGGGATTTATGCAGCTATGGATGTACTCCTTGGGAAAAAAACAAGGAGGCTGCTTTCTCCCCAGGCTCCCTTTCCACAGGCACAGAACAAACTGGAGGAAAACCTAGAACTAGTGAAGAAAATAACTCCCTGGTCTGGTTTCTGTCTTGGCAAGGCAACAGAGCTTTGTGTACATAGTTTGATATGTAGGTTTACAGCAATGAAATGTTTGTATTCTTGCAAAATTATCCGCATCACTTTTAATTTAGGAAGAAATTCTGAATTCTCTTAGCTGAGCTCCAGAGTCTTTAAAAATATTTGTCCCTTTGCCCTGTGTTGACATTTCATCACCATACTGACCAAAAGCTAGAGACATGACTAACGAGCTCAGGGGTTCTGTAGCTTGGAAGGTGTCCAGGTAAAGGCTCATACATTTTATTCTTGAGCTGCCTTTAACACCTCAGTTTAAAAAGAAACTGCCAACAAGGAAAACAGTCCTTTGGGTTTACTTTCCTAAGCACAGGTTGAATCCCAGGGACTTTTATGGGATGAGTGAAGTTGAAAAAAGAATGTACAGTTGAAAAAGAATGCTTACTATGTAGTCACAATTATTAATTATATGTTTTTGTTAAATAAAGCAATAATGTGCTTAAATCCTCTAAGAAAAGGGATCTGTCTGTATTCTTATACATACAATTTCTTCTTCTAGAAGGCATGTCAGGATGCTCACGCCTCCAGTGAGATTCTGGGAAAGAGCATTTGCTGGGCATCTGCATATCCAGCACTGTCCCTGAGAATCAGTACCTGGAGTCACACCAGAGTGCAGCAGCAGGCACCAAGTAATTGGTCGCCAGATACCAAGCGTGAGCCTGCTGAAAAAATCCTGCCTGGACCTTTGCTTATTGTCCAGAGGCTTAAAATAGCCCAATACCCTCTAAGAGCAACCTGCTGCCTGATAGATAAGCAAAGGCATGCAAAGGAGAGAGTTCTGCAAGGGAGATGAATATACTTAGGTTTGCAGACATACTCTAAAGCATAGCTTCTCCTCTAATGTCAAGATACCAGGTGAATTTTGAGGCTGAAATATTTGTCTGTATGTTCAGGGGGTTCTGTAGGATTTCTGCATCTTGTTCCTTTTGTAGCTGGAGAATCTTCCCCCCACCTAGCAAATCCCACCACCCACAAAAGCACATAATGTTTGGCACTGACTGGTACACCATCCATACTACTATGTAACAGCTAATGTGTAATGTGTGGCGATAACAACACCCCATCATAAAGAGGATAAGAGAATAATTCATATCACTACCAGTCGCTAGCCAGTGAAGCACAAGATGGAGATGCAGGGCATGCTTGCCAGAGGAATAGTGCTGAAAGAAGAGTGATGACCCCAGTGGAACCCTCAGTACCTATGGGAGATGCGCAGTGATGAAGTCTCCTAAAGATGACAGTGAGTAAAGGATAGTTGTACTTGCTCAATCCAAACATGCCTGCTCTGAAATCCATCTTCCATTTGTCAGTTTTCATGCACTGTCTCTACGTCATGCCAAGGAGAAGCTGAAAACTGCAATATAAATACATGTCTGCTGGAGAAATGTGTTTCTTGTTATATGCTTTATAAAGCAAAATTAAGTCAGCCACTGAAGTGGTGCTCTGGACAGCACAGGTAACTTCTGCCAGATGAGCACTGGATGCTTCGTTTACATTGCAGAGTATAAGAAGTGGGAGTCAAATAAACCCAAATTACCCAAATAGGAAACTGAGCTGAAGAGGAGCAATTTGCATTCTAAAAATGGGATTTTTTTTTTTTTTGTCTCACTTCCAGGACAATGCCAGGAGTGAAATACTGCATTTTTACCAACAGACTATAGCAGTGTGCAATAGACTGCTGACTTCATTACAAGTTAAAAGAAGATTTCTTCTGCTTTTGGTATTCCCTTGCAGACAGTAATGTGAGGGGCAGTTAGAATACTGCAGAAATGAAAGAGCTTATGGTCTTGTGACCAACAGAGTGAATATTGGTTGGTTTACCGCCTCCAATTTGACAGCATTAATCCTGAATAGTTCTCAAGGGCAAAGACCAGTTTCAGGTGTATCTCAACCACAGTTGGTTTTTTTTATTATTTTTTTTTTAAATTTTTGTGACTTCTATTTCCAATTTTGTGTGATTGGGTATTGCCATTGCCCAGGAAACACTTCCGTTGCTCTTAGCTTGTGTATAGCGATTTGTTGTTATTTTTAGAAAGGCAGCTCAAGCTCAGCTAATTGATACGCTGTTACTCCAAGAGCAGCAAATATACCCTCTGTGATGTGTATTTTTATGAATAAATCTTGGAAGTCAAATACACATTTCTAATTCACCATGTGTGAAATCAACCATGTTGAATTAGAGGAGAATGTTACTGGATGACTCTATTCAAAATACAGATGATAGATAAACTAAGAAACAAACATAAGGTGTTAGCACAGTGAGAGGATCTTTATTTATAAGCAGCATTTAGCACCATTTAATTCATGAGTTCAGTTTCTACTGACCATCTGTCATATCTGGTGTCAGCTTCACAAGCCTTGTTAGACTGGCAAAAGACACTGTGCCCACCCACCACTATCACACGGATCCACAGACCATATTGTGGCAGCATGAAACAAAGAGGGCTTTTGGCAGGAAGAGGCTGCCCCTGCATTTCAGGGCTTTTGACCTTCCAAAGTAGCAGGCATTTAACGATTAAGTGGACTGAAGTGGCTACTGTTTGAGGAGGTAGCATCAAGTTCAGCGTCATATGTTTTCTTGGTGATCAGAATATTATTACTCAGGGCCATTTGAGGAATAGTGGGAATTAAACCCCTGCTGCAAGATTGTACTATCTTCAAATGAGGTTCATAGCAAGACCAGGAGAAATGCGTTAGATATTTTCAAAATAGCTTGTAGGGCAAAGAAGAAGCCAGAAGCTGTTACAATATAGATGATAAAAACCTCTTTAGAAATCTGGAAATCCAGTAAGAAGGGGACATTCATGAGCTGTATCCGTGACTTTCATCAATGGAGCCTAGTGCAGCTGATTGCAATAAACTTCAAAAGATATTTATCGAGTATTAATTCTTTTTTAAATTCTCTGTAAGAACTGTGGGGACATGGTAGTCACTCTCAATTCCCCTCTTTGTATTCAGCTCACAATCTTACATATTTTCAAGGTCTGTGGATCTTGACATGTGTATTTGTAGCATTGGCACAGAGGTTGTTGCTGAGATTCATTTCCATTGTCCCCTGAGACTATTCAGAAGCTCTGAGAAGAGGTTTGTTAACTTGTGTTCTCCTCACTCTCCTCACACTAAGGATGAACTGTTCTCACCTATGTTGATCACTGTGTGCATCTGTTGTTGGTACAGCTGAGCAGTACAACAGTAGCTTGCTACAGGGTGCAAAACACAGATTTTCAAGTTCTTGTTGGCAAACTTTCTTGCTTTCTTAAAAATTCGTATTTTGAGCTAAAAACTCCAAGTGTATTTCAAATTTGACAACAAAAGAAGGTAAAAATGGATAAGAAGCATCCCTTAGGTATGTGCCGATATAGATAGCACATTAATAATTGTGGTATCATTTAGTAGTTCTTGGGGTTTTGCAAGTTTATAATAATTTTCTTATCTTGATCCTATTATTTTGACATTTCATGTAAAATTATTGTGTAAATCACTGCTTCCTTCATAGTACTGGTGACCTTCTATTACTTACCTATGCTTTATTATCAAGAATAAAATTTGGGTAGGCTTTGCAAGCAGCACTGATGTATGTACACTTTCTACCACCCTTTAGTGTTCTTTTCTTTTACTGCCCTAGTGAACATAGAAAATACCTTGTGAAATAAAGACTCATGGAATCCATACAAGCTAATACATAGCAAATGTATAGTAGTTTGAGGAGATGCATGAAGCTGGAGGAAGCTTTTGTTTCAAGCTGTTTGAGGAGGCATATTCCTGAGAATGTTCTCTCTTCCCGGTGACAAATCTCCTATGAGAGTTGTTGGTAAGCTGGATGCAGTCATTTCTCAAAATCTGCTGCTGAGCTGGACCAGCCAATACAATTCTATTGTCTGTACTATGCCCAGAGTATTTGCCTACAAAGCTTCAAGCCTGCCATCTCCTGGATTTCCCCACCTACACTGAATGCATATGAATTACAGGTTGGTTCCTGCACTACAGGTGGACTTGTGGCAGCCCAGCAGCCCCTTGCACATCGTTGAAGGTACTGTCACCGACGTGCGAGTACCACAGAACACATCCCGAGGACTGCTGCAGTACCTCCAGCAAGCAAACATCCAGTACACGTAAGCCTGTGCTTTGTTTTCTGTGCCTTGCTCCAGAGATCTGGCCTCCAAGGCAGGTCTGCAACTACCGTGCCAAGCGCGCCGGAGGATACATCCATATCATAGTAATAAGACTGGCAGACTGTTACGCACTGCCAAGAAAACAACTGTTTTAATGGGAGAGCAGAGAAATCTCCCACAGGCAGGCAGTTTTAATTAAATGTCCTCCTGAGTCAAGCTGAACTGTTTTCAATGTATATGAAATCACATATGTTAAGAGAGGGATGGGAATTACTAACTCTACAGCCTGCTTTGCCTCTCTCTGTATTTAACAGGAACAAGGTTTGTTTACAAGTGTGCTGCTGCAAATGCAGAGGCAAGCCTTCTTCATTAATTATAAAGGAATGTACTAGTTCTCTTTTAAAAATCTCCTTTCCTCATGACCCAGCACAAGTCATACAGAACAAATACACTCTAAGGATCACATATAATTTATAGCATTTCTTAAAAGCTTTCAAGACAGTTTTGGAGTATACTTATGATCTCATATTTATCAATATGATATACTAGACAAGAGTAATGATCTTGCTATTAAAGCCTTTTCAATGAAATGCCTAAGCATCTGAATAATCAACTGGTGAGTTATTTGAATTCTCAAACATTTGCTGAATAAAGCCCCATGTGAGGCTCTTTATACTTCTTTCTCAGTGAGAAAAGGATAGCACAAATCATATTGCATGTTATATGTATTATCAGAATTCCATTTTTGTTATGACAGTGGTCTCTAAAAAATAGTGTATTCTAAAAATACAAAAACAGACATAAGGAAATTAATTATGCCTGCCCAGTAGCTGAAGTTCAGAGGGAATTTCATGTGGGTGCAACACTGCTTTGGTTTTATTTGTGTTTAAAAATAAGATGGGAATTTCTGTAATTGTTTTCCTGTGCTTATACAAAAAGTGTCCCTTAATTGCTGTGCCCCAGCATTTGTGGTCATGTCTGCTGCTGTTCCTGCTCACAGTAATCACCTTTAATGAAATGACAGAAGGTGATTTTTTATGTGTTAAAACACTCCCTACACTTGAAGACCTTTGCTTAAGCTGTAGAGGAGCTTGTGCAAGGGCAAGAACTGTGAAAGCAAAGGTCTCTGCAGTTTACCTGAAATAGAGTGCTACAAATGCTAGAACATTACATTTATTTTCCACAAGGAAAATTTCCTCTCTGCCATTTGCTGCACAAGATGTTTGTGCTTAGAAGGAAGCTGGGCAGCATTTTGTCAGCTCCAGACTGTTTCTCTGGTCAACTTCATTTCCTCACTTCCCATTTCAGACTCCTTATACACTGGGCCCCAGCCACGAGGAGCAAACCCCTGCAAAGCCTTGGATGTTCATGTGCTTGTCCTGATAAGCCCCGTGAGATCTATAACTGCACAAGAGCAGGGAGGATTTACCACGAGAGCAGCAATAGCTATAGTCAGGGAACGGCAGGAGAAGGGCTGCTGGGATGGCAGCGCACAGCCATGTACCCTGCACAGCCAGAATGGGAATCACAGCGCTGAGATGGAGTGCAGCTCCACAGCCAAGGGACTGAGGTGCTGGGCAAGGCATCAGACATGGCTTTTCTCATGGATTTTCTTTTCTTCAGACTTCCTTTTCTTATGGCTTTTTTTTTTCATATGTTTAAAAAATGTGTTGTATTTTCCGCGCAGTATTTGTGAATGAGTTAAATTGCTACACCCCTTTGGGAGCTGGAAAAGGTGAGGCACACACCAGGTAAAACTTCAGGCTGACACCTAAATTGTGATGAATTTTCAAAGACAAGGAAGCATTAAGCAGCCCTAATAATGAACAAGGTGACCAGCTTTTGCCTATAAGACAGGCTTATCTGTCCCAGTATTTGACTTCATGACAAGAAAATGGTCATGAAAACAAGCCAGGCATCAGATAAGCTCTTACTCCATCAAGTTGCCTCAGTTATAAGTCTCTGGCAACGAAGCCGCTTAGGTCGTATTAGGACCTGAGTGACTTAAGAGCCTTTGTGTTATAAGCACAAACAGTACACAGCCATTTAAGAGTAAAGAAAGATTATGAAATCTCATTTGGAGTACAGGCACATAAACAATCAGGAGTCATAAAATTAAATCTGTTACTGTAAAAGTGAACTAACAGAGCTTGATCCTGGTAGGTACTTATATTAATCAGAACTCAGCAAAGCAGGAAAGTATTTTTTTTAACATATTAAACACCCTAATGACTTGAATAAAACCACTGCTTTAAGCTAACTAAAGGCTTAAATGCTTTATGGTACTGGTCTTAGAGTGTATAGCAAGTCAAGACTATAAGCCCTTAGTTTGATTAATGAAACTGGTAGATGTAGATGTAGAACAACATAACTCGTAATTATACAATTGCTCCGCTAATACATTTGAAGATGGGTATAACCTTTACTTTAGTATTGTGTGTAAGTAGACCTATTTGAGGCACCTGCTGCACAGCCGAGTTAGGATCAAAGTTAACAGAGTTTCTTTCCATCTTTTTTCAGTCATTGCAGCTAATGCCTATAGAATTTTAAAAGGTTGAATGTGAACATCATTTTACAGGAGTGATGGTATGGTGATTGCACATTGCCATGCTTTAGGAGAAGCTGCTATACAAGGATGACTCACAGTTTTACAGCGATGTCATTGTACAGTGATGTTGTTACAAGTGACAGTGACAATATTCCCAGCTCCTGCCAATATATAATGGAAAAGATAGATGCTCCAACTTCTTCAGTATAATTATTTTTTGATGTTTTCTACATTATTATATTTTTATCATAAAACTGGAAAGTTTTCAGCTTACACCGCTGCTTCTGCATTTTGCTCTTGATGCAAAGAACCACTCACTTTTTATTGCAGGCAGATTTAATTTTCATTAGTATTGATTCATGTTTTTCATGAGTTATTTTAAAGTAACTGGCAAGCAACTACTGCAGAGAGATAACAAACTAGACTTAAGATTTTTTTGTTGATGTTTGTTATGTTTCAAACAGAATAATAATACTGCCAAGTTCTTCATTTTTTTTGTTGTGCCTCTACAACTTGTAGGCATATATAATGTTCCATGCCAGTACAGTAACTCCCAAAAGAAAGTATGTGCATGTTTTTCTAAGCCTAAAAAGATGTTTTAATGGTTTTGAAATCAGTTGTTGAAGATCCATGATTACTTGGTATAACTGGATTATAAAAGAAGAGATCAAATGCTGCTCCATAAACAAATTAAAGTAGCTTTTCCTTTGCATTGGCTATATTATTTACATCATTCTGTTTTATTCATTTTACAAGCTCATTGTGGTTTTTTAAGGCATTGTTACATTTCAAAGCAGCTGGAGTATTTATGTAGCAGCATATATTAAAATAAGCCTGAAGCACTCTATTGTCAGAATATAACAGATGAAGTAATGTCAGAATGGTTTAACTACTGCTATATTTCTTCTAAATGTGATTGTTGTTCTGCTTTAGCCTGTGTGCTCTACTAGCTTTTCAGTAATGCCATTGTCTTTTTTACCTAGGATTCTCATATCAGACTTACAAGAAGCGGTAGAAAACCAAACTGGACTGAGGTCATACAGGAATCGAAGGTCCCTCTCTGAGTATAATTATGAAGTGTATCACTCCCTGGAAGAAGTATGTGAAAATTCATATTGTTTCTCTTATGACTACACTGTTGTTTTTAATAAAGCTAAGATTTCACCCTCTGCAAATTAAGGTTACCTGTTCGTCTTCAGAAGTGTTCTAAATGTTTATTCTTCAAAAACAAGCACCTTCATGAAAATATATATATATTCTTGATATTTGTATTCGAGGCTTATATTTGCACGTAACTATCTTTGACAGCTTCTGAGTTTTGTTTTTAAGTTAGGCCTTTTACCCTGATGGAATGAGATTTCACTGAGTGATTAGTCTCACCAAGTCGTTTAAGCAAGACATATGAGCAAGTGCTAAAGTATTTGCACAAGAGGGCCAAAGACTTAAAAACACTTCGATACAGACTCATGTGTGAGGGATACCATCCTGGATGACAGCTGAGTAAATAATTTCTATTGATTTCAGAGTGCTCACATACACAGTTTCAGTCAAAGTCGCTAGGCAGAGCATGGAGGATGCTGCACCTCAATGAGATCTGGTGCCTGTGAATCAAATATTGCAGGTAGTATTAAATTCTTCAGGTCAATCTCTTTGCCATTCTGTGTCCTGGCAGGCAAACTCAGGGACCTTCTTCCTTCATTCCATTAATGTTAATTATGGATGGCAGATCAGCCCCATCCCCAGATTTTTTATGGATAGCTATTGCGTTTCAACAATAAAATACTTCCACCAAAAAAATGGGAAAAAAACATACCCTGCAACTGAGGGCTGCATCCAACCTCTGGCAATAGAGCTATGAAAGTCCACTAACATTTCAAGTGTGAAAACAAAACCAAACAAAGGCAAAAAGAAAAATGACAGGAAAACCCCAAAACTTACAGAGAACTGAGAGCTGAGATTAATAAATGTGTTACAGTTGCTCTCCATGAAATGCAAAGATTGAAGCAACACATTCACTTCTGTATTTGCAGATCCAGGATTGGATGTATCACCTGAATAAAACTCATTCAGATCTTGTTCACATGTTCTCTATTGGAAAATCCTATGAAGGGAGACCACTGTTTGTACTCAAGGTAAAGATTAAACAGTTATTAACCAGACCAAAACCCGTAATCAGGGACAGGCACTTTGTTACTTACGTTATAGCATGTACACTGGAGATGCAGGTTAACTGTGTTTCCTAAGAATGGGTTGCTAATATCCAGGTATCTCTGTGAATGTCATCTTTAAAGGGCAACAAAAAGCTGGAAAACTAAAGGCCAAATCGTATTTACTTGTATTGGATATGCATGGAGACACATTATAGGACAAGTTCAATTAGCAGGATTTGGATTTAAGGGAACTGGAAAGTTTTGTGTTTGTAGACAATTTGGAATGCGGTTATGCTGGTGACAGACCACAGAGGACTCTGGAGCCCTTCTAAGTATGTGCTACATAGGCTTCTTCTTTAGATACTGACAAGGCTGTGTGCTCTCAACTTACATTAGCAGGACCACAAATAAGGGCATGTCAGTGAGTTACAAAAACCAACCAACCAAAAAACTTCCAATGTACTTTTTTTCATCTGTTGTTGCAGAGTTGTGAAAATTTGATTCTGTATCAGGCTATTTCTGTAGCATCGTTTTTCCTCACCCTGATCTATGTGATATTTAAGGGCATCATTTCTCATAAAAGAGGAAATGACAGATCTCACTTTTACTATAAACTTTTTTTTGCCAGAGAGCATCTTCGTGATGTTGGCATATGTGCCTGTCATGATCACAGCCGTACCTTTGAAACCAAAATATTTGTGGTCCTCTATATGAGGGAATTCAAAATGGTTTAGTGTTTCTAATATTCTGTGATTTTCTTGTTATTGTGTTTCACTAATGACATGAGATCTATTGATATCTCTATGAATATTCACACTTGAAGTTAGGTAAAAGATCACGGCCCTACAAGAAAGCTGTCTGGATAGATTGTGGGATTCATGCAAGAGAGTGGATTGGCCCTGCCTTTTGCCAGTGGTTTGTGAAAGAAGTAAGTAATGATTTATAGTTGTGCAATTCCTTTAGTTCAAGGAACTTGCATTTTTGCTATAACTGATCTAGCGTGTTATTGATAAGAAAAATAAATAGCTATTATATCATCTTTTTTTTTTTATTATTTGTAGAACACTTAAGTGCTTGATAAATGAAGCTGATAGCAACTGCCAGACACAGCTAGGAACAGAACAGAAATATGCCAGAAATATATTGGCAGACATATGAAGTAGGATTTTATTCCAAGACCTAAAAATGTGAAGATTGTGATTCTGGTAATGATCCCGGTTAGTCAGTGCCACTGTGTACTGCTTCAGATCAGTTCAGCAATATCCTTGATTTAAGGATTTAGATCAAGAAAGACACTTCTCTTTTCTGTAATTCCATTGGAATAGGAAGCTAAAATCATAGAATCCTACAAAAGAATCATAAAATAGATAAGGTGGGAAAAGACCTTTAAGATCATTGAGTCCAACTGCTGACCTAGAACTGCCAAGTCCACCTCTAAACAAAGTCCCTAAGGCCACATCTGCATGTCTTTTAAATATCTCCAGGGATGGTGACTGAACCACATCCCTGGGCAGCCTGTTCCTGTGCTTGACAACTATTCTGGTGAAAATTATTTTCCTAATATCCAATCTAAACTTTCCCTGGCACAGCTTCAGGGCAGTTCCATTTGTTGCATGGGAAAAGAGACTAATACCCTCCTTGCAACAACCTCCTTTCATGTGGGTTGTAGAGAGTCATAAGGTCTCCCCTGATCCTCCTTTTCTCCAGGATAAACAACCACAGATCGCTCAGCTGCTTCTCATAGGACTTGCTCTCTAGGCCCTTCTCCGGCTTCACTGTCCTTTGGACCTGCTCCAGCACCTCAACACTAATCCTGTAGTAAGGGGTCCAGAACTGAACACAGTATTTGAGGTGCAGCCTTACCAGTACCGAGTACATAGGAACAGTCACTGCCCTGGCCCTGCTGGCCACACTATTGCTGATACAGCCCAGGATGCTGTTGGACTTCTTGGCTACCTGGGTACAAGCTGGCTCAAGTTCAGTAGCCATCAATCAACACCCCCAGGTCCTTTTCCACTGGGCAGCTTTCAGCCACTCCTCCCCAAGCTTGTAGCATTGTATGGGGATGTTTTGGCCCAAGCGCAGGACCTGGCACTGAGCCTTGTTGAACTTCATACAATTGGCCTCAGCCCATTGATCCAGCCTATCCAGATCCCTCTGCAGAGCATTCCTCCAGCAGATCAATACCCCCAGCCACCTTGGGAGTTGCAGACTTGCTGAGGTGCACTTGATCCCCTCATTCAGATCATCAATAAAGGTATTAAACAGAACTGGCCCCAGTACTGAGCCCTGGGGAATACCACTTGTGACTGGCTGCCAACTGGATTTAATTCCATTCACCACCATCCTTCGGGCTTGGTCATCCAGCCAGTTTTTACTCAGGGAAAAGGGCATCCATCCAGGCCATGAGCAGCCGGTTTCTCCAGGAGAATGCTGTGGTAAATGGTCAGGTAGACAACATCCACAGCCTTTCCCTCATCCACTGAGCAGGTCATCCAGTCATAGAAGGAGATCAGGTTAGTCAAGCAGGACATGCCTTCTGTAAATTCATACTGACTGGGCCCGATAAACAAGTGTTTATGGCACTCAAGGTGATCAGCATTATGGCACTCAAGGTGATCAGCTTCATAACCTTCCCCAGCACCAAGGTCAGACTGACAGGCCTTTAGTGCCCCAGATCCTGCTGTCCTCTAGTTAACTGGGACCCCCCCTAGTTAGCCAAGACTGCTGATAAATGATTTAAAGGAACTTAGTGGGCACTTCTGACAGCTCCCTTAGTAGCCTTGGGTGGATTCCACCCAGCCCCATAGACTTACATATGTCTAACTGATGTGGTGGGTCACTGGCCAATTTGTCTTGGACTATGGGGTCCTCAACCAGCTCCTCAGCCCTATCTTCCAGCTCAGGGAGCTGGGTACCCTGAGAACAACTGGTATTACTATTAAAGACAGATGCAAATAAGGCATTAAGTACCTCAGCCTTTGTCACTACTTTCCCCCCTTCATTCAGTAAAGGATGAAGAATCTCCTTAGTCCTCCTTTTGTTGCTAATGTTTTTATAGAAACAATTTTTACTGTCTTTAATAGCAGTAGCCATATTAATTTCTAGTTTTTAGCTTTGCCCCCTCTAATTTTCTCCCTTCATAACCTCATGACATTCTTGTAAGTCTTAGTGAGTTGCCTGCCCCTTCTTCTGAAGGTCATAAACTCTTTTTTCCTGAGTTCCAGTCAAAGTCTCTGCTCAAGCAGGTGATCTTCTTCCCAGCCTGGGGAAAAAGAGCAGCTTCTGAGCAGCTATCCTACCCAGGAGAACAGGCTGCAGTTAAGGAAGGAAGATGTTTGGCACATACAGGCACTGGTGGGAAAGCCTTATTGCTTAAATACGAATTCCTTACCGAGGTTTTCCCATAAAGCACTACAATGTGGCAGGAATGTAAAAATCATAAGATTTCTCTGTAGACCTTATGGCAGAATATAGCCTATCTATGTGTATATAAAAACCTTCTGGTTGTTATTTGAGATCCTTGAAGAGTAGCTTGCTAGTCAGGCTGGTTTGCTATGTAAAAGCATTTTCCTAGTTGAAAGAAAGTTTCTGCCAAGTGCCTTGAGACTACAAGAATGTACCACCTTTGTCTGCGCATGTTGGTTGTGCATTGCCTTTATTCACAAATGACATACATTTTCTTCTTTCCTTAGAGCAATACATCAATCCAGCATTAAAGCAAAAAGCGTTAGGATAAGAATACATTATGCTCACAGTCTGCATCACGATATTACAAAGGACTGTGAGAGGAGGAGAGACAAGAATATTAGATTGTTTGGTTTAGGATATTGCTTTTCTCATTAAATGAATTAGACATTTTCAGCAAGAACTCTGGAAAAACTGAAAGCTGAAGGCCTTCTCCATGCTTCCAGCTCTGCAATTCTCTTTGGCTGGCAAACTCCTCCCTTAAGCACCTCTGCAGCCCAGCAGCCCACTTTCCATCCCCCCAGTGCTTAAGGGCAGTTCTGAGAAAGAGCAGTCAGCTTGGAAACAGATTTTTCCTGGCATGTTTGTTGACTCTAAGGAGTAGCACCACAAGCCTATTGATTTAAGGCAAGCAAAAGGAAATGTTGGATTTATGTGATGTTAGATTCTTTTCTAGCAGGAACAGCATGCATGCATCCCTTCACCGTGCAGGCAGCCTGAAATATTTTATTGAGCTTCTACTTCACCCTGTGATCTCTGTCACTTGTTTTTATTGAAGTATCCATACTCCTGTGTACAAAGGGGCTTTTCAAATTATCTAGCTTAGAAAACAACCTCTATGTATGAATGTCACCTAACATTCAGGCTCAAGACTGTGTGCTTCAAACTTGACCAGCTATTCCCATTGAGCTTGGGAAACTTCAGTGTCTTGCATGCACCTCTGGAAGTGGCAGCTTCTGAGTGCCAATGAATTTGCTGCAAGCAATGGGAGACAGCATCTCCAGTAGAGTGGAGGTGCCACTGAGCAGCTGACTGCTAGTATGGCTTACCAGGGTATGGGCAGCAGCTCCCCACTTTCTACAAAGCATCTGGAGGTGCTCAGCTGGACAGGACCAGCTTCACTCTATCTAGAAATGCAAAGCAGACTAAGGTAGAGCAGACTTGGGAAGCGAGGATGTGAGGTTAGAGTGTGGAAAGGCAGGAAGGCAAGAGGCTTTCTGCTATGCAGGCTTGTTCTGTATGCAGACAAATACAATAGTTAGAGAAAAAGAACAGATGAACTAGAGAAAAAAAGGAGAAAGATATAAAAGTTAAATACTGAAAAGAGAAAGAGGATGCACAGAAAAGAGTTTTGCATAATGTAATAATATAATTGAAAGTACAAAAGCAGCCTACTTGCATTTTGAAACAAACAAAGGGAAAGTGAAGACTGGTTTGGGGGGTTGGGTTTTTTGTTTGCTTTTTTATGTGCTTTTTTATGTGCTTTTTTATTCTAATATACTCCAGCATAAGCTCCAGATTTGGCTCTGTATTCCATAGGTCTGGTGTTAATAACATCACTGTTTGTTTCTGTAGAAGGTGCCCCAAATGTCTGTAACTTCTCAGCTAAAGACAATCAGATGTTCTACCAGGGCTAGCAATACTGGTGGCCTCTGATAAACCCTACCTTATGGTCATTGAATTTCGAGTCAAAAAAGGGGACACCCTGCATGCACAGGATCAGACCTTTAGGTACCAGCTAATGAGCCAGAGAGGTGTCCATGTGTGTATTGTAGTAGAATACCCGTTATGTTACAGTAGAGTCCTATTCAACTTCAATCCTTACTCAGCTTGAAAAGGGTGCAAAAAAGGCCCTGACAGTGGAAATGCTAAGAGACCTGGAGTAGATGGGGCAGGGAAGCAAGAGGAACTGCAATAAACAATGGAACAGATTATATTTGGATTACTTTGAAGGCAACCTGCAAGGATAAATGGATGAAATGTAACCCAGAATTTGTGTACACAGCAAAAGATTTTGGGGAGGGGGGAGGTAAAAAAAATGAAAATTGTACATTAAATGTCTTAGTAAATATTACAAACTGGAAAGAATGGAACTATTTTATGTATTATTACTATGTAGAAAGCAGGAGATTTTAGAAACAAAATTTGTGTATCAAACATGGTTTTATCCCAAATTAAATAGCCCTCATAGAAACAAAGAAGCAAACCCTATAGACTTTTTGTAGAAGTACAATTATATATGCATTTGTGTTAAATAAGGACATTAACTGCTACTCACTGGGTTGGCGATTATGAGAGGAGAAGCAGGATCCAGATATCAAATTATCCATGTCTCAAATTTAGGATTTACCATTGTTTTAAAAATCTGAAATATGGTTCACAGGCAGCTATTCAAATTAACATCACAACTAGATCGTGTTTCAGTTTTAGTGGAAGCAGATGAGGATTCCCATTACATCTGGTTTGACTTTCTTCTCTCTAATAAATGTTGCCATTTGATCCATGTCAATGATGTATAACCTTGAAATGTCATTCATACATTTTCAGAAAACAGCATGCAAGGGATGTGACTTAAAGATGCACTATTCTTTGTTGCTGATGCAGGAATTTGTATTTCAAGATTAGAAAATTCAAGAAATGCCATTAAAAATCTTCAATAAGCAAGCACTGATTGTAGTTCTTCCTGACATAATGTTCTAAGAATCCCATGGCAACTTTAAGGGAAACATCCATTAAGATCATATGCATTCTCCTAAGGGAATAGCCTCATCAGGACTTCAAATTAAAGTGCAAATAGCCTCACACTTTGGAAATGCAGTAACCTCCACCATCACCTTATTCTCCCATCCTCAAAAGTGGGCCTTTTTAGGAAAAAAGAAAAACAATCGTATCTTGAGTGGCTTCAGTGTATCTTGCATTTCAATAGATTTCCATAGACTACCTACGCTTTTATATTTTTCAAATGTTTAAATCTGTAAGACTTTCCTCAAAATAATATTATAATTCTTTGAATGAGTTACATCACACATAGCCACTTTTCTTTGATGTAAGGCTGTTGCAGGCTTTTCTCCTGGATAAGCGGTGCTACCTTCTGCTTCTTTCGGGACAGAACCTAACAGTATCTAAGAACTTTGCTGGAACAATGTTCAAAAGTACTGAGCTTTCTGGATTTGATCAAGGTGACAATGCCCTTGGTTAGGGCATTGACCTTGCTAGACCACCCATGAATGTTCCTTCACCCCTATCCACAGACCCACTGAAAAGGAGCTGTATAGTAGAGGAATCCGAACCCACACCTCTGAAGACCTGCTCATCCTGCAGCACTGTATCATCCCTTAAAAATGGAACATAATAGCTGTCTCATCTCAGAAAAATCCTAAATATGAAATTAATATCAGATCCAACCCTAACTATTCCATGATTCTATGGTCTGCATACTTTAAGCTGTGAGATGCATGGCATAAAGTCCAAATTAAGAAATGCAAGTGGTCAATGATTGCAGTTATATAAGTTCCCAAATTATTCAAGATGATGTGTTTATGCTTTATCACACACCCAGGGAGCAGACAGGTAACCCCAGACAAAGAAGGTAAAGGTTGAGGGCAGATTTTAAATTTTATTATTTTGAATGCTGATGTTGGTATTGATTGCTGACAAAACCAGGCTTGAATCCCATATTTTCACTCCATAATAATGAGCTAAGTGTCTGTAAGCTTGGACACAGACTGTCCAAGATGCAAAATGGCAACACCTGCCCCCACTATTCTCAGCCTGAAATTGATTTATGAGTCACCTTGTGAGATGCATATGGGATGCATAATGCCAATTAGCCAGCCATCAGGCGCATGGACCAGCCCCCAGAGACTAGTCTTTACCAGGAATTTTGCAGGGCTGGAGACCTGAGATCCTTCCTCGGAAATGTTTATGAAGTGCTTGACTTAAAAGACAGGATACCTAAAATAACAGCACATACGTAAACATCTACAGGACTGAATAAGGACAACAGTGTGGTCACAGGTCCAAGCAGGAGACCCAGACAGTGTCACTGTTAACAAGGGTTGGCTCTTCTTCTGCACCACGCAAGCCATGTGGTCAGAGGGCCATAAAGCTATAAGTATTCCTACTTTAAGATCTGCTGAAAGCCAGTGTAGCATTTATACTCGTTCTGCAAAATTCCACAGACCATGTCCTGATGGACAAAACATCTGCAATATGCTGCATCAACAGTCAGAGCAGCACTCGCTCATTCATTCCAGTGCTGAAGTCCACACTGTTAGGAAAACAGCTTCACATTCTGGGTTTTGCTGAGGTCCACCAAAACTGGTAATCTTTTAGGAGTCAGAAAATTTATTTCCCTTTGCTATCCTAACTCCCAGAGCCTCAGAATACTGGCTGATTATGAAATTCCACACCAGTTTTTCACACAGTTCAGAAGTAGTCTGATTTTGGGGGTGTGTATGATAGTTATGTGAAGCAACACAGTAAAGTTTGTTAAAGATTATATGCTTGACTTATCACTTGTCAACAGATTTGTCTTTTGAGCAGGTACAGCTGAAATGTCATGTTCCCACAATCCAGGATTTCAGACTAATATTAAAGGATGCTGATTACAGCTGTATTTAGTTATTCTTCAAGGCAATATAGCTAGTTCACACCGTGATAGGCTTTCTGTCTCCATTTTTGGGAGTTTTCCAAGCAGAAGTTTTGAACCGAAAAGGAAAGAAAACAAGGACATGACTTCTGTCCTGATAACAGATACATGACTATTCTTACTGCATCTTTGAGTGCTGGGTCTCAGAAACCTGAAGAGCTTTTGAAATAATTTGAAATTCCAAAGTGAATCAGAGACATGCAAGGCCAAAACAAACACTTTGTACCTGTAGCTTTTTTCTTTCACTGTTCAGTTGGATACATTTCTTGTTTCTGAGGTCCATTCCCTTCAGCTAAAGCTTTTCAGCTGATCTTTATTTGACTTGAAATTTTTTTGTTGCTTTTTAAACCATCACATCTTCTTTCTCTATGAAATCTTCCTACCTGAGCTTTCCTCCTGGTCATCTGATTTTATTTCACCCTTGTTTTGTGAAGGCCAGAAGCTTATAAGGGCTGTATCTTGCCCCCCTGCAGCCTTTTTCACAGCTGCCAGTGATGACGGCGCTGTGAAGACTGGGCTTTTTTTCACCTTGAAGGACCAGTCACCTGGTGATGGATCTCTCCTCAAATGCTCTGCAGCTCTTTCATAAATGCAGAACAATCATTGGAGCTTAATTTTTATTGTTTGCCAAGCTCTACTCTCCCCAGATGTCTTTTTAGCTGCCTAACCTGAGAAAAAAATTGGCTCCTCTGAGTGCTCCTTATATATCCATTATCTGGAGGAAAAATCCATCTGTTTCATCTATATTTGAAACACTCACCCTTACTTATCTTTAGCTAACTCATTCTTCTCTGTCAGGAGCTTCTGCCTGAAACACTGTTTGGTTTTGCTCCATCAGACAGATCACCTCCTCCAGCCTCTTCACTCAGTACTTCATTCATCAGCCTTTCGGCAGCAAGAGGCACTGGTATAAATGCAGAATCTGTTTTATCCTCATGATTTTTTTTAATGTGCCGAGTACTGTTCCAGCCATTTAAAGTTTCTGTGCAATAATTACACCTATGTCTATGTTCTGTATGTTGGTTTTGCTTCTACTCAACTTTCCCCCTGCTGCACCACAACTGGTTCAGTTATGAATGAGTTCAGCTATTCCTGCAGCCATTTTATACCCCACCTCTCCCCGAGTATCTCCATCTCTCTGGCACATCCTTGCTACTGAAAGCAAAGGTTACTAATGTGCACCACTTTCGAGAGGAAGGAAGATAAAGTAGCAGTGAACACTTCCAACAAGAGTTTCCCAGACTGGGCCTTCAGTTGGGATTCTTTTTTTCTTTTAATGGATAAAATCTAAGCCAGTGCCAAAAAGATGGAGTGCAGTACCATAGTATTACCACATCGAGGCATGTGATGCATTGTTTTAAAAGCACCTGTGGCAAACTATTTTTATACTGTGCAGTATTTGTTTCTCCTTTGATACATGGTGGATTTCCCCAGGATCTATTCAACAGTAGGACACTTTAGAGAGGGTGCTTTTTTTTTTGCTGTGACACCTTTGCAATGACAAAAAACCCCAACCCAAACCAAAAAAAACCATTTAAATGGTTTCCAGTTCCAAAAAGAAGTACTGCATTATTTCTCTTGTGCACTTTCAACTACTCAGATGCATCCTCCTGCCTACCCATGATCTTAAGAAGATAAAAATGACTTTCATTTTGTTTGTAGCTATTAGTTTTTCACCATGTGAATACATCTTGATAAAATAAAGGTATCTTGTGCCTGTAGTAGGAATTCTTCAATAACACTTGCTAGTGCAATCTCCTATGTTAAATATTAATCACTAGGATATTCAAATTCTACCCTGTGAAGGCTTTTAAGCTGCTGAGTATGTTCTTCTTCAAGGCAAGAAGATAATTCACATTGTTGTTCCAATGCATTACATGGCCTAGGGAAGAAATTCAGCTTTATATTTTAGCAGACAACTCCTGTGTGATGATGCTCAGTAGTTAGGGCCTCAGTAAAACTACTGATCTTCAGAAACACTATGAAGCATGAGAAAGTACTATGAAAGAAACTTCTGTGTGTTGGACAATTTAGCTGTTCCAGAAACTGAATTCCAAGCAATAATTTTCATTTTAATTATTTAACTGTGTCTCAACAACTTAATTAAACAGTGTATTCAAGAAAGTTCTGTTGGGATGCCCTCAATATCTACTACCCTGAACCAACATAACTAGGGCATAAAATTAAAGAATTATATTTTTCAGAGGTATACTGTTGGTAAGTCTTCACAAAGCTGGTGGTCATTAGTTTCATGTAATTACTAGTAGAGAAGTTTATATTGCCCCATTCAGAGCACTCACAGTGCTTCAGAATAACTCAGGCCTTCCCTTTCCCTGCTAAGCAGTCCTTGACTTATTTGGGAGCTATGAGGGTTTTTGTTCTGTACTATCTCTCAGAGTAGAACCAAGAAATTCTGCCTCCTACTTCCGCTAAGATTTATGTAACTATGCAGCTTCTTCCCCACAAGATCCCTCATCTGATTGGGTGGTCCAGGTCTTGCCCAAGCTTGCTGGAACTGTTTGCTTCTCCAACACATCAATCATGCCATTGTCCCCCTGCCTGTTCTCTGCTTCAGCATCTTCTCCTTCTGCATCCTTTAGAGGCGTCATAAGGAAGCCTTTGGAATCCTACAGGTCCTTCTTTTTGGAATCTTTTAATGAGCTCTCTTCTGAATGCTGCAGAGTAGTTGCAGCACACTCATTTTTCTCAGTTGCTGTTTCTAGATTCCTCCTGTAGGAAATGCTCCCCAAATCGAAGAAAGATTTTGTTTGGTTTTAAAAAATACTAATAAATAAACCCTATACAGTTAAAGCTTCAGCCCTGAAAATTTGACCCTTTATTTTAAGCCATTTATTTCTAGACACACAGTTGTATCTTAGCCTTAATAGCGTGCTTACCATTCAGGTCGTGATTCAAATGCCAAAGGAGGACACTAGCAGTAAAAGGGAAAATAGTGATAAAAATACATACTTCTTCCAAGTACAGCTAACTACTAGCTTGCCAAACTGATAAAATAGCAATGAAGGCCTGAATTGCAGATCACAGTGTCACCCTGCTAAAGTGTAAAATGTAAAGACAATAGTAAAATATTGTATGTCACTGTCAGAAAGTATGATTTAACTGATATCTTAATAATGGCATGGAAGAGTTAATCCTGTTTTGTTGGAAGCAGCTTTATGTGATTTCTGATAGAACAGCAATGCAGCCAATTCTCTCTGCTATAACGGTAACTGCTTAATTCAGTGTGATTATTTAATTCCAAACCAGAAACAGCAAAAGCTGATTGTTACCTTTAACTTAATAATATTAATTGAGGGACAGCAAATCGTTATTAAGCTCAACTTCAATTCCAGTTTCTCTCAACTCTGTCTCCTTGCTTTGTCCTTCTCAGTCAATCGCCTTATTTTATAAAAAGCCCAACTGCATTCTAAATCCATTTTAAACTCTTGCCTTTTATTGCCTTGTCAGTGTACAATATAGCTCTTTAGTTCACTTCATCCCCCAAATTAAATTTTCTATGGACCAGATCCTCAGCCAGCCTAAGCTGGTGTAGTGCTACCAACAACCACCACTCTGCTGATCCAGATGATCGAGCCCCCTCCTGTTAATCATTGGTTCTTTCCCCCATCCCCCAGGCAGATTTCTTGCACAGTGTTGGCAGGGTTCCTGTATCATCTGTTCATTCACTAATAACACTATTCAGCATTTATTGGGCCAGTGTGGCTCTCTGCAAATTCAGCAGTGAAGCTATTGATTGCATGATGGGGAAGCAGAATCAAGCCATATAAAGTCACATTACTTTGTATTCTGAGAGCTCTGTGCAAACGACACAGCAGTTAACTCACTAATAGTTTATATTCATCTTGCTTCTGTCATAGTGGAGAGAAAATGTTTCAGCACTACCAGGGTGGGTGGTTCACATAATCATTTTTTGGAGGATTTGAGAGTCATGCCGTAAAATGCAAGTTGTGGGCTTTGCTCCAGCAAGGACGCAACTTAGCAACTGTAAAGCACATTGCCAAAGTCCTCCCTGCTAAGGGAGGTAAGATTATGCAGTCTGTGTTTCCTGATTACATATATCAAATAAAAGCGCCAGATAAAAGCAGTAGGAAGAATAGAATATTTTCAGCAGAAACAGTGAATATGATCTCAGATGTACTCTAGCTTTCCATCAAGACAAAGGTCACACCAAGTCCATTACATTTTAGTGAAATGCTACTCTAATAAAGGGTAACCAAATTATTAAGAAAAAGCATAGATGCTTTAAAGAACAGAACTGAATGCTACAGCAACCTGATCTAGTGGAAGGTGTCCCTGCCCAATGCAGAGGGGTTGGAACTGCATGACCTTTAAGGTCCCTTCCAACCCAAAACCCTTCTATGATTCCATGATTCTATATTTGGCTCTAAATCAACTTAAAATTTTGAAGAGTATTACTGGGGAGTATAATGCGTTCTAAAGTCTCTCCTATTTTGTCAATGAGAGCAGACATTAAAATAACAGAGTAGCTTTAGAAAATGAAAGGGTGCTTGGCATTTTGCAGCCTATGTTTTGGTTTAGTTTTCAAATGGTGGTGCTTTTACCTAGAAAGAAAAATATGTTCTCCATAGTACAGAACACATATAGAACATTAAAAAATCTTACTTCAAATATTTTCATTATGTCACTTTCTGCAGATTATGAAAGGTTCTGAAAACTTTGCAAAGCTCATCCATGCAATCTTTTGGAAGGGTGCTACTTTAAATTAATTACTTATCTGAGGTTATTTTAAGGAGATAATTTTTAAAGTGTTTTAAAGAATTTAATCTTGAAGCATTGCAGTAAAAAATGCAGTATATAGCACTACAGGGTAACAAAATGCATAATTACAGACGTAACTGACAGCAAAAGAATGACATACATAAATACAGATAGAAGCAAATAGGCCAATGTCATTATCACTGATATGGAAATACCCACTGTGGAGACACAGCCTGAGCTTAATTTATTAAAACTCTCTAAAAAGAGAAAAGCATTAAAAGTCAATAAAGTGGTATGTGGTGCATTATTTCTTCCCCAGCCAAATTACTTCTCCTTGAAATAAGCATAATAAAAATGGTATTTTCCCTTGATTCATATTTTGGAGGATGACTTTGTTTTGTTTCCTCTGTAAGAACAGTTTTATAGATTTAACTCTCATACTTACCATGTGGGCTCTTAAACCTGTGCAGATTTAAGTGCAGGGCTATCTTAATGCACAGAGTAGCCCTACTTACTTCAAGTATGAGATTTCTGTACATGGAACATAATGAAACAGAGCCCTGGTCGTCACAGTCATTCTTGAGTAACTATTCACCTCATCAAGAGGACTCGGTGGATGAAGCACTCTATAGAAACGTAGGCACAGCCTCACGCTCGCAGACCCTTGTTCTCATGGGGGACTTCAACCACCCTGATATCTGTTGGAGGGATGGCACGGCCCGGCACAAGCAATCCAGG